>PVHP010043115.1:0-14668 GCA_004024765.1 Zapus hudsonius
TTTTTTTTTTTTTTTTTTTTTTTTTTTTTTTTTTTTTTTTTTTTTTTTTTTTTTGGTTTTTTGAGGTAGGGTCTTGCTCTAGTCCAGGCTGACCTGGAATTCACTATGTAGTCTCAGGGTGGCCTTGAACTCACGGCAATCCTCCTACCTCTGCCTCCCAAGTGCTAGGATTAAACGTGTGGGCCACCATGCCCGGCTTGACCTCCCCTTTTTTTTTAGAGGCAAAACACTTCTAGAACCAAACTGTGATGGATTTGAATTTAACTTTTTAAAAAAATGTTTTATTTATTCATTTTCAAGCAGAGAGAGAGAGAGAGAGAGAGAGAGAGAGAGAGCACACCAGGGCCACCACCTTGTGGTTCTGGCATATGTGGGTACTGGGGAATTGAACCCAGGGCCTTAGGCACTGGAGGCAAGTGCCTTAACCACTGAGCCATCTCTCCAGCCCAAATTTAACTCTTTACATACTAGTTTTGTAATTTTAGGGGTTCTGTAAACTCTGAATCAGTTTATTGAAACCCATTCCAGAGTGATCAATGAACTGAATTTACCCTGCACGTCTATTTCAGTTTTTAATAAACTAATTACATGGCACTTTATGTTAGATGTATTATAAAATCCACAAAGGTGACAAAAGCTCAGTAGTTCGTTTCCATGGACTGCCTCCCAATTTCCCATTTGTGCTGCTCCTAACTCTCGTCACTCTTTCAGACCCTTGTTTGTCATCCTCAGCCTCTTCTCCCTTTCTCTTGGCATAATCAGCTTCTAGTGAGTCAGCTCCACTTACATCATCTTTCTGTCTCAATTTCCTGGTGTGTAAAATGGTTAAAATGCTTAGAACAGTGCCTGGCCTGCAGCAGCCTGTTTGTTAAACACTGTGATCTAGGTTAGGTGTGCCTGGCAACACAGGGAAAGAACTGCAGCATAGGGTTATTTGATGGTTGAAGGTGTTTTGGGGACAAGGGTATTGTGATTGCTCAGAGTGCAGTAACAGCTATGGGTCTTCTCAACAGTCCACAGTCACACTGAGTCATGGCCCATTCAGAGTCTTACTGTTTGGGTGGTAGTGAGGTTGGAAAACTTGGTCATATCCAGATTCCACACACAATCAGTGCTGCCACTTGGTGGTTTGCTAATGGAAACAGAAGACAACCCTTAGAGTTTAAGAGCAAGATTATCATTTAGGTAAGCTAATGTTCATGAAAGTACTTGGCAATTGTTAAAGCACCACACAATTCAAATTTCTAAATTCTTTTCCTTTTTTCTTTCTTTTTTAAAGAAAAGTTTGCCAGCATCCAAGCAATCCACTGCTTTAGATGAAGTAGCTGCTTTTGCTGGTTCAGTCTGCTTACAGGCCGGCAGCTTCTATAACTTTCTGGACTCTATGGTTCCCTCTCAATGGGAATGGCACTGACCCTGTGGTGGTGGTGGGCAGGGGAAGATTTTCAAAACTATGTAGAGCCCTTCAAGGCTATGAAGAACCAGTATGTAGAAATTATTCCATGAGGAAGGAAACAAGGGAGCCTAGACATCCTGCAGTGCAGGACGAGTCCCTCACAGTTCTTCCACAACTTAGGTCAATTCTCTAGGTTCCACAAAGGCTTTAATCACATACCTGAACACAATGAAAGTTGTTATACATGTATGTGTTTATACGCATACCTTTAAAAAAGTGAGTTTTCTCAATTCTCCTGAGGCCCATAGGAGTGCCATCCTAAAGGTATCATAGACATTATCTATAACATATAATACATGCCGTAGTAGGCTCCTGATTAGAAGAGCTTGCCTAACTAAATTCTTTTGAGGACAGACTGCTATCTTGGTGACTAGCATAGGGCCTACTTGTCAAGTTCATCTGTTACATAAGAACATGTATTTTACTATCCTCAAAAGACTTCAAAGGAAAAGATATAACCCAAAGAAAATTTTAAATTCTGAGAACAAATGTTTTGGTTTTTGAAGCTGCAATCTCTGCTCTACATCATCACAATTCAGCATGTGGCACATAGCACACACTCGACCACTTGTAGGCTTGTCTACCTTCACAGTCCTAATGATTTCCATCTCAGTGCTATATTCAACAAGGCCTCATTCGGTTTTAGAATCCCAGAGCTAAGACATGTAGTATGAATAGCCACAAACATCAAACTGAAAGTCTGTCAATCTTTTACAAAGTATTTTTCATTTTGAAAACAAAGAAGTTTTTATAAGACTAAAACCTTTATTATAAGGTGTCAAGCAATGTATGAAAGAGAAATAAGTCAAAATAAATCGGTATCCAACCAAACTTTTATTGGGGTTTTATTGCAATCTACTTTTGGCAATAAGGGGAAAGTGACCTTTAAGAACTCTTATTGGGTTTTATTCAACAAAGCAGTTTCTCATGAATGCTTAAGGTCAGTGTATAGTCAGCTTGGCTTCCAGTATCAACTTGAGTACCTCATTGCAGATATTTATGCCGGAATGACAACAGTAAGGCATTGCAAGATGCTACATCATCTAAGATCAAACCATATTTTACATGTTATAATCTCAGGACAGTAAAGTATACTAATACTCTACAATAAATAAAGATTTAAAAAATGTGTTGCTTAGCCCTTGTTGAACAAAATTTCAGTCATTAGCTTATTCTTTTAAGTACTCCAGTTAATAAAGGTTTGATTGTACTTCAAGAACTCTGACTTTTCCAAAGATAAAAAAATTAGTTATTATTTTTACATCAAAAATGAAGCTTAAAAACACATTCACACTTGTCCTTAAAAGCATGTTAACATCCTATATAACTTCTCATGCCTGACAACATGGCTTATATGGCAGTTATATGCCAGGACAACTCGAAGACAATCCTCCCATCCCCACTTCTTCCACAAAGCCACACTCGGCCTCTGGGTAAAAGTTATATTTTATTGCCATGCTACAAAATATGAAGTTGGCACTGATGGAGAGAAATAGAGAACAAAGGGCAGGAAGGGATAGAGAGGGGAATGATGCTGTTACATATACAAGGTTTTATTTTAAATAACAGTGGTTAAGTTTTGCCAATATTAAAACTGCAAACCAAAATTTTAAATGCTGATATGAAACAGCATTAGAACATAATTTATGCATAGTACAGTATCACTTATATTTTTAGTTAGAGAAAAATGGAATGTTCATAAAAAGCAATTAACCATAGGGGGTAAAATTCATATTTCATATACAATTTGGCAATGGTAGTCCCACTGTTAAGACAATTTTTATAAAAGAAAAATTAAAAATCTAATAAGCTACCTTTATACAAAGTTGCTATATTTATGCCTTTATGTAGGAAAGAACATAATGCAAATTAGGACATACAATAATCTTACAGTATTATACAATGTAATGAAAATAAAAACAACACAAAGTTTGTCCTTTATAAAATGTGTATTTTGCATTTAATAATGCAAATGTGGCACGCTGGTGACTACTGTACTATTAATACCAGTCTGTTTCCATAATATCATGTCCAATTGCCAGAGAGTTGCAACTATGGTGATGCTATGAAAGACTTTAGTTATACCTGGTAAAGCGAGAAAGTGGGGATGGATAATAGGGGTGTCAAGAGCAGGAAGAAGATAGGTTCTGGTCTGGGCATAGTATATTGTGGTAGGTCATAAAACATTTATTTTTTTCAAGCCAAAACATATTCTATACATTCTGTAATTTCATACCAATGCCTTTATTAAAATTTGGCAAGCATCAAGGAAAAGGTAATTAGTACCATATACCTCACACATCAGAAACATGAATGAAATGCCAGTACATCAGTTACTTCTGAATTATGTCTCTGATGGTATATCTATCTCAAGAATATACATATATATGTATATATATACATATACATATATATATATACACACACATACACACACAAATACTACACATTGCACAAAACACTGAGCATTATGGGTTAGAGAATAGCATAGGAGAGACTGGGAAGTACTATCTTGTTAAAACCTTTACCTTGAGGCAAACACATTGTGGCACATTATTGGGAAATTATGAAAACATAAGGCCCCTGTCCCATTTTTAATAGAACAATGTTGAGGTACATTTTTAAAATATGCTGTGCCACAGATTTTTAGTGGGTGAGGTGGGAAGATAGACAAATACCAGGATGACTTTTATAACATTGTACAGGGGGTGATCAACATTAATATCTATAAAGACAAAGCTTGCTTGGCAAATTTTCTAAAGTCCCACATGTATTCTATTCTGGATATACTGAGAAGTGAAAAGCTTTTTGCTGAGTCTTCAAGAGTAAAGTGCATATCTCATCACTCCACAGCAGCAGTAAGTAAAAGGAACTATTTGCCAATCTTCCTGGAGGGAGGGAAGGCACCGTATTTTCATTTTTTTTAAAGGAAGATAAAACTAGGAAATAAAACATTCAAAAAAACACTGGTAATACCCATATGAGTTTCCAACCTTGGTCTGGAAGAAATGTGATCTGTATGGATAAAAGAGAATTCTATTTGGGGAAAAATAAAACAATGATTATATTTCAAAACCAGAATGTTGGGTCACATGATTTATTGATAATTGATTATCTAAAATTAGGTTTGTCTCAGAAAATTGGAGACATTTGGCCATGATTCTGTGCCAAAAAAGTATCTCATTCTAAAATGTGCCATATAGCAATAGGTACATTCTTCCAGGACAGAGCTTAATGCCCATTACTAAGCTACTCTAAAGGACAGTGATATTCTAGATGACTTTGTATTAAGCAAGGACAAAGGTGACTTCTAGAAGACATCTAGAAATTAACACTACCTTTATATTGCTTCCTAATATTCACTTAGTAACCTAAAATCAAATTCTTAGCAGACAAATTGGTCCCATTTTCATTCTTTAACCACATACTATCTAAAGAATCAATTGTACTGCCTATATTAGAGTTGTCTAAAAAGTATAAAAACTACTCAGAATCTGGAAGAAAAGTCAAAGGATGAGAGAAAAAAATACAACCTCCAAAACAAATAAACAGATCAGCCCTTTCATTTGGAGATTCATGTTCTGCCTTGACTGCTGGTTACAGAGGAAACCAAGTGCATTGATTCCATCTTACTTATTCCACATTACAAATACAATTACAGAAATTTGGCACAATTAGCAATCTACTTAGAAGAAAGGAAAACAAAACTGCACACCTATACCAGTACTCTTTTTAAAAGAACAATAAACATTTCAGCACCAAGTTCAAAGAGAAAAAGAAGGAAAAACAAAATTCTGCTATGCTGATAAACCAATGGCATGAAAATGACAGACACTTGTAATAACTGTATTTTATAATGGTCCCACTCTTGTTCTGCTAATTCATTTATTGATCCACAATTAGGTTATTTACAGAATAGACTGAATGCCATATAATTGAGGTTTTTTCATGTTTAACTAACCTTAGTCACATCTGGTAGATCTAGATCATGATTTCAAATTTCCTCATGTTTAGAGAAAAAAGTAAAATATGTCACAAGGTTACCTAACCTTTCCTTTCCATCTTCCCATGAATTGGATAATGTTTGAAATTTAGAAGCATTCTTGATTTTCCAAGTTTGACATCTGGATTTCTCATATAAACTTCAGTTCATTTTAGATCCTAAATTATGACACAAACTCATTACTATAAAACGTCTCCTGTACCTGCTGTGCTGGCAACAACATAAACATTCAAATCAGGGGAGAGTAAGAAACCCAGCTCCAAGTTAAAGGACAGCAGAGCCGAGGAACACTAGAGTGGGCAGAGTACCACTGAAGCATGTAGCTGAGGAAATCCCTGCTAAAGTGCTGGGAACGTGCCCACAGAAGACAGTACCTTAAGAACTTTGCATGTTAAAATATCTTCCTTTTTTTCAGCTGCTAAAGAGATCACCTATGGACACAAATGATATTTTAAATTGAGAGAATATTTTTTTATCAACTTGAAAAGTAAACAGCATATAAATAAATACTGGACAAGGGCAACCCTGTTATAGATATAACAGTAAGTTCCAAATGAACCTTCAAGACCGTAACTTGACAAAAAATGCAAACTAAGTAACAATGAACACAAAATCCAATCTCAAAACTATATACAAATTCAAACTTTTTAAATTGGAAAAGACATTAAGCAACAAAATAAGACAACCCAAACACCAAAGGGAAGGGGGACTAACAAGAGAAATGGGAACTTAATGGCACAAATGCCTCCAGAACACAATGTGCTGTCAATAATCTGTAGGAAATAACCTCCAAGAGATCATGGTTTAGATCTTCAAATGTTTCTGCATAAAGTGACCTGAGACTGATTCCTAAGCCTATTTTAATTCTGAGTAAGGTATCTGGACATGCCCTTAAAATGACACCATGAGATGAGTAAACAGCAACTGTCTCCTGCCTGCCTTTCAACAAACCCAGAGCAACCTACATGTACCATACAGGACTCTTTCTAGTAACACTGAAGGAGGTGTGGCTCTTTTCTTACTTTTATGTGTGTTTTGGCCCAAGTCAAAAAGCCTTAATTAAAGAAATAAGATTCCTCATGTTACATGCTGGAAAGCACATACTGTGAACAGTGAATCTACAAATAGTACTTTCAAAGCCTAGAATTATCTGTTAGCAATACACGCTATCAAGAGGCTTTATGAAAGATTTTAAATGCCAACCACAACTTAGACATGAAAGATATGCACAAGTCCAGACTATTGGATAAAAATCCTGCCAGCATGTCATTTACTTCAACTCTCGATTTAAATAGGCACTGTGAAAATGGGAATGCTGCTGTACAATAGTGAGTAGCATATGATGAAATTAGTGTTCTTTAAGGAGTACCTGCTCTACATTAATTCCCTTTAAAGATGCACATGAAATACTGAGAATTTTTCTCAGTCTATAAAAGGAGTTAGTGTATAAATGAAATGAAGCGCTCGCGTCTTCATTTGAAACCTCACAAAGGTGCAACAACACAGCGCTCTCCGGGCTCACATGGGCAGGTCGGTACTGTTATGCCTCGTTTTCCTGGAAGTCCCATCGTCTCGTGGCAGCGCTTTCTGTAAATTGGACATAGCAGCAGTTCTCTCGATGTCGATCACAGCATACAGCTCCGTGCGCCTGGTAGGGGTTTGTGGAAGGGGAGTGGTTGGTGTTTTTGGAGTCTGAGGGTTGTCAGAATCACTGCCACCTTCCAAATCAACCTGTATATAATTGAGTTGCCTGTGTTCTAAGCTGGGGCGTCTGATATCAAAGTTAAAGACGGTCGGTGTACAATCCCGACGCCTTGAATAGTCTATTTTGTGAGCACTTGCTGGCACCGTTACATTCTCTGTATTTACATAGTTATGCATTGGATCTAGATTATTATGGTAGCCATTTAGAGATGGGGTCTTTGGTCCTAAACTGTCATCTTCATCCCTACTTAGCTTGCGAGCTTCCCAAACAGGAGGCAAAGATGGTAAGTTTTCATAGTTTAATAATGCAGTTCTTCTCTGAGCTGAGTTGTTGATATTCTGGGTATCTGAGGTACTGGTGGATGTCAGACGACCTCTCCTGACCCCTGAGGCACTAGGGATAGATAGCCCATTTATGTTTTCATACACCAGTTTGTTAACAGAGGGTACATCTCTTCGTTCATCACTGTCATAGCCAGTGTCCCATTCGGTATTATTTGTACCACCTCCACTAACTTGATCTCTTCCAAGTTGCTCCAGTTTTTCTTTTTCCATTAACTGCTTCTGAACAGGGGTTGGTCCTAAAACAAATTTAACTCCTTCCGGTTCAAGTAGAATCTGAGGGTCCCTATCTTCAATACTACTTGGTTCTTCTCTTGGTGTATTGTTTTCCACATTAGAAGCGCTTGCCTCCAGTGGGATGTGCATGTTTGCATGGCTCTTCCTCTCTTCTTGTACACCTGTAGTGTTAACATAGGTATGTACCTGAAAGGAGACAAAGTGAATCAGTAGCACTCAAAATACAGTAATAGGGCCTGGGAAGATGGCTCAATGGTTAAAAACACTTGCTTGCAAAATCTGCCGGCCCAGGTTTAATTCCTAAGACAGATGTAAAAGTAGCTCAAGCACCTGATATTCATTTGCAGCAGCATGAGGCCCTGGTATGCCCAGTACCAGGATCTAGAATCACATATAAAACTAAGTTCTGGGCATGTCTGTAAGAGAATTTATTAACTAAATTACTTGAGGTAAGAAAACCCACTCTAGCCGGACGTGGTGGCACACGCCTTTAATCCCAGCACTCAAGATGCAGAGGTAGGAGGATTGCCGTGAGTTCAAGGCCACCCTGAGACTACATAGTGAATTCCAGGTCAGCCTGGACTACAGCGAGACCCTACCTCAAAAAAACAAACAAAAAAAAAAAAAAGAAAAAAGAAAAAGAAAAGAAGACCCACTCTGTGAGCAAATATCATTCCATATCCTAGGGTACAGACTGAATGAAAAAGGAGAAAAGGAGCCGGTGAGGTGAGGTGGTACATACCTTTAATCCCAGCACCAGCACTCATGAGGCCAGCCTGGAACTACAGTGTGAGTTCTAGGTCAACCTGGGCTAACAAGAGACCCTACCTTGAAAACAAACAAAAAAGGAGGAAGGAGAAGAAAGGAGGGAGGGAAGAAGACAAGGGAGAAAGGAGGGAGGGAGGAGGAAGAGGGAAGAAGGAAAGAAGGAGGGAGGAGAAGGGAGAAAGGAAGGCAAGAAGGAGGAAGGGAGGAGGAAAGTGGGAGGGGAAGAGGAGGGAAGGAGGAGGAAGGCACGCACTTGCTTGCAAAGATTGCCGTTAAGGGCTTGGTTCCCCAGTACCATATATAGCTATTCACACAAAAAGGCACATGGTCTGGACCTCATGTGCAGTGCCAAGAGGCTCTGGCCAGCCCATTCTCTCTTTGTCTCTCTCAAATAAACAAAAAAAATTAAAAATATATTTAAAAATAAATGAAGTTTTTTTTTTTTTTTAAACAAAAAGATGAGAAAGCAAGCAGGATACCCACACTCATCTCTGTTCCCTAACTCACTGAATGTGGCTCCTGCTACCATCATGAACTGTATCCACCTTTAAACTTTAGGCCAAAATAAAGCTTCCTTAAGTTGTTTTTTTGTCAGTTACAAGAAAACTAATATACTCTTACAATGCACTCTATACTGACCTCAAACTCATCCTACTACCTAGTAAGAAATTATCAACAATTTAGAAAAGTTCAATAGACAGTTTACCTGAAATTCTTTTTTTTTCCCAAGGTAGGGTCTCGATCTAGTCCAGGTGGACCTGGAATTCACTATGTAGTCTCAGCATGGCCTTGAACTCATGGTGATCCTCCTACCTCTGCCTCCCGAGTGCTGAGATTAAAGGCATGCACCACCACACCCGGCTAGTCTTCTCATGTTTAAAAAGGTTTTTATTTGAGAGAGAGAGAGAGAGACAGAGAGACAGAGAGAGAGAGAGAGAGATTGTATATGGGTGTGACAGGGCCTCTTGCCACTTGCAAATGAACTTCAGGCATATGTACTTTAGACATCTGACTTTACATGGGTAATAGGGAATTGAACCCAAGTCATCAGGCTTTGCAAGCAAGTGCCATTATTTGCTGACCCATTTCTCCAGCCCTTTTCCTCACGTTTTTAATAGGTTAAAAAATAGGTGTAAAAGTTTTAAAGTACTACTGTATTTAAAGAGAAATTTAATAAAGTTAACAGAAAAAAAAACAGCATTTGGGATTAAAGGCATGCGCCACCACACCCGGCTAGTTTACCTGAAATTCTAAGGTTTCAAAATGAAATGTGAAACTGAGAAAAACTGAAATCATAGTAAATAATATAAAAATGTTTATTATATAAATAAAGAACACAACACCTGCTGTTGTCTGGCTAAACTCCCATACAAGCACTTTGTGTTTTGAGATGAGCATACCCACATGATAATGCTACTCTCACTCTTGTCTAGAAAAGCTTCTCTTTTCAGATGGTGGTTACCACCGGGATTAATGCAAAAGACAGCATAATGCTGAGAAGAAATGACAGTAGAGTGTTCAGCACTGGAACATCTCTATCACACTTCCTGAGGTTCTCTCTCTATCAGAACTCCTGAGGCTCAGGAACTATTGTGGAAGAGGTGGCTGAAAGATTTTTAAGATCCAAAGGAAGGGTAGGAATGCTTACAATGCAAGCTTCCAGACACAAAATGGCCTTGATATTCATGACTTCACAGTGCCTGATAATACCTACACATAATGGGAGGAAAATATGACACTGAAACAAATCAGAAAAACTAATTCAGAGGGGGAAGAGATATGGGGGAGGATGGGGAGGGAATCATGATGGCTTATGATCTATGATTATGGAAGCTATCAATAAAAAGTTTTCTTTTATAATTTGAGAGATAAAGATGGGGAAGAGAGGGAGAGAGAATGAATGAATGAATGGTTGCACCAGGGCCTTCTGCCACTGCAAAAAAAAACTCCAGATGGATGCAACTTTGTGCATCTGGCTTTATGTGGTTACTGGGGGATGGAATTCAGGTCATTAGGCTTGCAGGCAAGTTCCTTAACAGCTGAGCAATCTCTCCAGCCCACAAAGAAATTTATAAAAACTAAAATCTTCTAATGATAAATGATCTTATAATTTAATTAGCTTATCTATTAATACTTTATCTCACAAATGAAAACTATAGCATTGAGGAACATTATACAGCTCCATGACAACTTCAACATCAAAATCCACCGATTGCAGAAACTAAAATAGCAAATCAGCATTAGCTCTTTAATGCTGAAGATTATTGGGACCTGACCATTAGTAATATCTTCTTCATCTATAGATGTATCTCTATTATGGATCTGCAAGCTACTAAAAGTTAAGGTTTCTCTGACACCTGCATATATTTGAGCATATGCTTTCAAATATATACATGATATTCCTCGATTATTCACTACAAAATAATTTACAGTGAAAATTAAAATTGAACTACATAAAGTTTTCAAGTGTTTATACACTAACTCCACAGAACCATTTCCCTGTTACACAGAAGCATAGGCTTACTTGTTCCTCAGCCACAAGCAAAGGATGTGTAGATTCTTCTCCAACTGAAGGTAGGCGAGCACTTCCCACCGAAGGATGCCGGCTTGAAGGATGGGATGAAGCATCTCCAAATGAGGGATAGCGGGGATATCCGTTAGGTAAGTTCTGAGCAGCAAACCCCGGAGCTGAGTTTTTGTTTATTGTTTTAAGAAGAAAGAGAGCATATCGGTGGGAATAAAACAGAAGAATAAAAACGAGAACTTAATTTGCATTGAGAAGATATTACTGGCAAGGCATACAGAAATCAGAGCATAACAACACCCCCACCTGATTTTACTTTGTATTTATTTTTATTTTGGGCAGTACTGAGTATCAAACCCAGGGCCTCAAGCATGGGAAGCAAACATTCTATTTTTTTTAATCTATACTCTGAGCCCGTTGACAAAATATATTTTAGATGATATGGGATATTTACTGTTCTCATTTTAAAACATTTAAAGTGCTTATAACTATAGCTGACAGTTTTTAAAATATAGATAACCATTATATTGGTGTTAAACAAATTATTTCCAATTGTTAGAGATTAAGTATCTATAGCCAGAGCTTGTAAGTATCTGACATTCAAAATATGAGGGGGAAAATGGCTTCTTACTTGTAGGTGTTCTAGGTGTTCTAGGGACTTCCAATTCTGTCTGGTGATTATTCCTTTCTACTACTGGTTCTTCCACCACATTTATACTATTATTTTGCATAATCTCTTGCAGCATATTAAACAATTCTTCTGCACGGGCACACTTAAAGGCAAAGATTCCTACAAATAAAAAAGAGAAAAATGGCAACCATGTCCTTTAAAAAGCTGTAAGAACACATGTCAAAGAAGAAAATTCTTCTATGTGACAATAGCAAGGAAGCCTTTTAAGTGGTTTCTGTAAATTAATGATATATTCTACCTTAAACCATAAAGCCAAGAAGTTCAGATAGTCTGTTTGTCTATCAAAATATGCAAATAAAGAAATTTATAATTAAACAAATAAAAAATAGATAAATAGATAGTATATTTGTCTAAGTGATGTGTCCAAAACAGTGCAAACAAAATAAGATTTAAACACATATTGTAATCCGTTTTTAACAGCAGGGGGAGCCCAATTCATCACTAACAAAGCAATTTAACAGGCCCTTGATAGGGGTTTTACAATCATTATCTTGTTTGTTACTATTCTATATGATAAGTATTGTCATTACCCTTTTATAAAGTTCAATAGAAGACATAAAACTTGTCAAGGCCATTTAACTAGGAAGTAGAAAGAAAATCAAGCTGTGTTCTATGTCATTCCTATGTTTAGCATTGAACAATAAATTTAGTCAATTTAACAGGGCTATTTACTGAAAAGCTTAAAGTTAGGGCTGAAGAGATGGCTTAGCAGTTAAGGCATTTGCCTGCAAAGCAGAAGGACCGGAGTTCAATTCCCCAGTACCCATAAAAAGCCAGATGCGCAAGGTGGCGCATGTGTCTGGAGTTCCTTTGCAGTGGTTAGAGGCCTGGCAGCCTATTCTCTCTCTGTGCTTCTCTCTCTGTGCTTCTCTCTCTGTGCTTCTCTCTCTCTCTCTCTCTCTCTCTCTCTCTCTCTCTCTAATAAATAAATAAAATATTAAAAATAACTTAAAGTTAGCACAAGCCAAAATTTCTACCATAGACAATATGCTTAATAAATGAATGAATACATAATTTATCTTTTCTTAATAATGTTCCTTTATATCTGGGAGATCTGTTTGTTGTGGACATAAAGTCTTTTGTTGTAGCTCTTGCTCCCTGGAACTTGACCAGATTGGTCTCAAATTTGCAGCAATCCTCCTATTTCTGTCTCCTTTAAGCTAGATTATAGGCATGCATTACCACGCCTGGTCTTGGGATCTATTCTTTCAGTAGAAAACAAACAAATTTTAATACTATATATTACTGAATAACTGAAAGAACAGTATCTTAAATATGATAATATATGAAAAAAATAATTTTTATTCTTTTTGCTATACTCTCACCCATCTATCTTTTTACCTACCTTGTCCAGTTTGACACCTTCGACCACTTTCAAAAGAAAAGAGATTGGAGTCATAGCCATAACGCCGCAGGCAGAGGTAGTGCCATTTTACTGAATCACGTTTGCGGGTATATAAAATCAATTCTGTGTCTGTAAGTTCCATTATGCCAGAGCCTAACTCATTTCCATCATCATCAACATTAATGACCTGAAAAAAAAGTGACAGTGACATTTCACCGGTTGTCAGGACTTGTTGGCTCGTTCACCTACCAGTATATATGCAATGCAGGGCTGATTAGGCAGCACTAAAACAATGCCCAGCTCATATCCCCACTGGAGAAGCAGGAGATACAAACACAAAGTCACACCATAAAACTGCATATGATTAACTGACAAATGAATACAATAGCCACTACTGCCTAAGGTTGCTGGAGAAACCTTTATATAAGAGGAAAAAGTTCTTTGGCTAGACCTGGGTTGTGATTAGATTTAGAAAGGAAATCAGAGAGGGAAAATTTGGTGGCTCAAGAGATTTACAACCCAAAATGAAGATGCAATGCTATAATAGAACAAAGAAGGTACCTTTTAAAGAGATCAACACAAGATAGGCACAGAGTTCATGTACTACAAGGACTTGTACTGCTGAGCTTCAGAAAATACCCAAGATGGGCTGGTGTGTGGCTCAGCGGTAGAGCACTTGTCTAGCGTGCACACGGCCCTAGAAGCCATCCCCAGTGCTGCAAGCAAAAGACTAAGAATAGAAGATAAAACCTGGAAGTTGTTATTCCCTTGGGACAGGACAAAGTGCTTGGCATGTATTTTCCCCACTTAATCCTTATAACAATCCTAGATTGCAGGTCACCATTATACAAAATGGAAGTAAGACTTGGTGGTAATGGAGACTGCCCAAGGTCACAAAGCTAAGAAGTAAGAAGAGTGTGACTTACTCTTGGTTTGTGCCATCTGGGCCTAGGATTACAGAACACCAAAACAAGATTACAAAATACTAAAGAGCTGTGGGGGCAATGATCCTATTTAGTACAGGCTACTAAATTATTTAAAAAAAAAAAAGAATAACTGGATGGCAAACAAAGACTAGATCACAGGGTATAGAAGTAGAGTACAGTTAAGAAATCAAGCCAGGCATAGAAGCATGTAGCTCCAATCCCAGTAAAAAGACTGTATGGGGCTAATGAGAGGCCTTCTGGTTGTTACTGGGGATGTGTCTTTGAAAGGGATAGTGGGATCCCAGGCCTCTCTTCTTCCATTTCCAAAATGTGAGATAAAATAATATTTTTTTCTATTTTTTTGTTATAACAGAAAGCTAATTAACAGGCAGTGAGGAAACTTGGAAAAACATTTATAAAATGATGTTTCTAAAAAAAATTAATTTAGGGGCTGGAGAGATGGCTCAGCGGTTAAGACACTTATCTCCAGTGCCTAAGGACCTGGGTTCAATTCCCCAGTACCCACATAGGACAGATGCACAAGGTGGTGTCTGTGTCTGGATATATTCTCTCCTCTTCTTTTCTTCTCCCCTCCTCCCTCCTCTTCCTCTCCCTCTCCCCCTCCCCCTCTCTTCCCCCTCCCCTCTCCTCTTCTCTCTCTGCTTGCAAATA
>PVHP010043116.1:0-14606 GCA_004024765.1 Zapus hudsonius
GTTACTTTACTAAATTTTTTTTGCTTGTTTTATTTTTTTATTTTTTGAGATAGGATCTTGCTATGTAGTTCAAGCTGGCCTCCAATGACTAGCCTCAGCCCTCCAAGCGTGGGATTATCAAATTATACAACCATGCCTAGCTTCTGAATCTTTTTATCTGCTCCTAACTGATATTGTATATTGTATTTTATACATGCTTGTGTTCTTTTGTGTAGGGTGCACATAAATGTGTAGGTAGAGGCCAGAGGATCTCAGATGCCATTCCTCAGAAATGCTGTCTACTTTTTTTTTTTCTTTCTGAGACATGAGACAGGATCTCTTATTGGTCTGGCCTCATCAATATGCTACATTGGCTAGCCAGGGAGTCCCAGGGATTTTTCTGTCTCGACCTCCCCAGCACTGAGATTACAGGTATACATCACCATACCTGACATTTTTATGTGAGTTCTGGGGATCAAACTCAGGTCCTCTTGCTTGCAAAGCAAGCACTTTACTGACTGAGTTGCTTCCTGAGCCAGTACATCATATTTTGACTATGTTAAATTAATTGGGGAATAACATGACTTGTTAATCTTAAAAGCATTATCTTCTCTCATACTAGTATTGAACTCAGAGCCTCACCATGCTAGGCTCTACCACCACTGAGCTTACTTTCAGCCCTAGGCCTTTTACTTTTCACTGGATAGCAAAACAGTCATAAGTAAATAAGAGTCTACCTTGTCTTTGTTCTTCATGATCATTTTTAAATAAAATGGCTAAAAACCTTAGTGAGGCAATTTATTAAATAGCTATAAATCTTTGATGATTTAACAAATAGTACTTGTAACATGATTATTTTTCTGATATATATATATATATGTATATATATTCATTGTAGAAAATTAAAACGTATAGATGGCTGGAGACCCGGGTTGGATTCCCCAGTACCCAGTAACGAGTAAAGCCAGATGCACAGTGGTGCATGCATCTGGAGTTTGTTTGCAATGGTTGGAGGCCCTGGCATGCCCATTCTTTCTCTCTCTCCATTTCTCTCTGCTTACAAATAAAAAATATTTTAAAAGTGAAAAATCACTTTTCTCACTACTAAGTGACAAAATTAGCATTTTAGAGTATTTCCATCTAGTCACTTTTGAATATGCATGTATAAAAACAAAACAGCACACTGTGCTTAGAGCTTTAGTTCCTACTTTTTTGGGGGGATGTAGCGGTGGAGCTGGGGATTAGAATTTAGATAATGCCCAGCAAATTCCAATGTACCTCAGAACTTGAGTACCCAAATTCTTGTCTATAACACCAAAGAATTAAAATTATAGACCACCAGAGGATAAGGTATAGTGGGAGACTATTTAAAAGAAAATGGGAAGTTACAGAGGTCTCCAGCTACCAGTGTGGAGAGAACACATGGGGGAGGGTTTAACAAAATCTATGCTGTTTAGCCAAATAAGCAGCAGAAGAAAAGAGAGGGCTCCCATCATGAGGAAAAAGGTTTATGTGGGAAAAATCTGGAGCCTTCCTGAGGCCTGGAGATTCAGAAGTCCTTCTCCTAAAACGCCATATGCAGGAATAAGAGACTGGACTTTGTTTCAGTGACTTTTTAAAACTTCCCCAGGTGAGCAAAGACAGCTCCATACCTGACCAATCAGTTTTAGCATCTAAGTTTGAGCTCTGGCTAGACACACCTCCCCCTCAAGGGGAGGGGGTCAGGTTTGGAATCTGTGGAACTTGCCTGAAACTGTCATGGGGTGGGGCGTAGTATTGTGGTATATGACATGTATGTGTCCATATGAGCATACCCTATGTCCACATATGTCGAGGCCAGAGGACGTCAGGTATCCTCCTCTGTTGCTCTTCCATCTTATTTCCTTGAGTGAGCTCATGACATTTCTTGGTTAGACTGGCTGAGCAGCAAGCCCAGTGATCTTCCTGTCTCCACCCCACTTTTGCATGGAGGTTACAGCCTGTGTGGCCAGCCTTGGCCTTGTATATGAGTACTGGGAATCTAACTTGGGTCTTCGTGTTTGTGCAACAAGCACTCTTACTTGCTGAGTCATCTCCCCAGCCCCAATATGTCCTACTTTTTTCTCATATAATATTATATGAATTTCCCACAAAACTTCCTGATAACATGTTTTTTTTTTCAAAAATTTAATTGTTGTTCTATAGTCTGTTATCTGAAGATACTATACTTTGCCTTAAACCTCTCTATCTAGGTTGTTAAGATTACTATTTCATTATTAACATTTATACTAGAATGAAATATATTTTTTTTGACATAGAATCTCGCTATGTAGCCCAGGCTGGCCTAGAACTCACTATGAAACTATGTAGCCAATGTTGGTCTTGAACTCATGGTGATCCACCTACCTCAGCCTCTGGAATATGGCATAAGATTCATTTTTAAAAAATTTGTATGTCTTTATTTGTATTAGTCTTCATTTTACCAGTTGTACAACCTAAACTGCCGGTATCATGTTTAATAGTTCTAAGACACACAATTATTCACATCTAAATAATCTCCCCATTGGTTTGCTTTTAATCCAATAATTATGATGTAATTGCATGTAAACCTGATTCTTTTCTTAGAACTTTTTATTGTCAATTTCCATAATAAACCACAGTAATTCCTTCCTACCATCCCCATTTCCCCTTCCAAACCCATCCTCCATTGAATCTCTTCTTTCCAATTAGCCTCTCTCCTATTTTGATGTCATCAGTTTTTTTCTTCTATTATGAAGGTCTTGTGTAGGTAGTGTCAGGCATTGTGAATATTAAGGCCGTTTTGTTGTCCAATGCAAAGACAGCATTATAAGCAGTATTACTCTTCCATTGACTCTTGCATTCTTTTAGTGTGTATATGTTTGTTTGTTTGTTTGTTTGGTGTTTTTGAGGTAAGATCACACTCTAGCCCAGGCTGACCTGGAACTCACTCTGTAGTCCCAAACTGGCCTTGAACTCATAGCAGTCCTCCTACATCTGCCTCCCAGATTAAATGTGTGCACAACTACACCCAACAGCTCTTACCTTCTTTCATCACCTTTCCCACAATGGTCCCTGAGCCTTGGAAGGTGTGATAGCGATGTCTCAGTGCTGAACACTACATTGTCGCTTCTGAGCACTATGGTGACTTTTGCGTCACCCCAGTGATAACTGCCATCTGAAAAGAGAAGCTTCTCTAACCAAAAGTGAGAGTAGCATTAATATATGGGCATAAACACAAGTGTTTGGAGGGCATTTTGGTGGGCATAATATAGCCGTCTATCCAGAGAACAGTAGTCGTTACTCCTCTAGGGTTTATGACCTCCTTAGCCATAGGCTTTTGACTAGGTTTTCAGTACTAGGCTTGTATTCCTTCCCAAGGTGTGGGCCTCTGGTGTTTCTTTATTTTTCTTTTTCTTTTCTTTTTTTTTTTTTACATATTTGTGTGTGGTATGTGTGCACACATTTGTACATGAGCATGTGGAGGCCAGACATCAATGTTGGGTGTCTTCCTCCATCACACTCTGTCTTAAGTTAGAGCCTTGCACTGACCCTAAAGCTCACCAATTCAGCTAGTCAGCAAACCCTAGGGATCTCTCAGTCTGTTTCCCCAACCAGGGATTATAGGTGTGCCCTGTCACTTTTACTTGGAGCTGAAGATCCTAACTCAGCTTCTCATGCCTGGGTGGCAAGCACTTTGCCAACTGAGTCACTCCCTAGCCCTTTGTTTATTTATTTGTTTGTTTGGTTGGTTGGTTTTGAGGCAGGGTCTCACTCTAGACCATGCTGACCTGGAATTCACTCTGTAGCCCAGACTGGCCTTGAACTCATGGTAATCTTCCTACCTCAGCCTCCTGAACACTGAGATTAAAGACTTGAGCTATCATGCCCAGCTCCCTGTTTGTTTTTCAGACAGAGTTTCACTCAGTGGCCCAGGCTAGTCTGGAATTTACTGCATGGCTCAGGCTGACCTCAAACTCAAGCTAACTCTCTTACCTCAGCCTTCCAACTGCTGAGATTACAACCAAATAATGTGTTCTTTCCCATTTGTATTTTGATGTTTTATTATCATATTGTAAATAATTCATATGCATAATTCCTTTTGTTTTTTGAGTATAATAATCTCTTAGAAATCCTGAAATTGAATTTGTAGTCACATATTTTGGGAATTTAGTGTGTTATAGTAGTTAAATGTTCTTTCATGTCCAATTGACATATTTTCTTGTGTTGTGGTCAAGATATACTTGGGTGACTGGTAAAGAGCCACTTACATACTATGACATGAACCTGTCAGCCCAGGATCATCAGACCTTTTTCACCTGTGACACAGACTTTTTACGTCCATCAGACACGGGTATGTATTGTATCTCCTCATGGTATAAACAGTGATTATGGAAATTAATTTAAATGTTCTTTAGAGTTGGTTATTATTATATATACTTGACTTGGATTTAGTTACATTATACTTAAGAAACAGATTAAAGTACATTATGATCATAAACTAAGTTAAAATAGTAGCTTCTTATAAGAATTTAAGAAGCTAGGCATGGTGGCACACACCTTTAATCCCAGCACTCTGGAGTCAGAGGTAGGAGAATCTAGGTCCTCCCCCCCAAAATGCTATCCTAAACCCAAACTGCACTGATACTTAGAGATTTTGACATTCTAGAATAATTAGTACGTTCTAAATCTAGAAAGATTCAGAATGGATAGGAAGCATAAGCTAGAAGAGAAGAATATAGCTCTCAGGGGAGGGGCATAGGAAGGCTAATCAGAGGAACCAGGCAAATCATTCACAAATGTTAGTCAAGTTGAGGCGTTCCAAGTTGCTTCTCTTACAACCAGGCTTGTCATTTTGGCCCTTGCAGCATTTCTGGTACTTACAAGGTATGGGGAACCTACTACAATCAAGGACAGACTTTGTTGAATGATAATTCAGAAATAGGCTGTTCCATTTTAATCCTTTTAGACACATAAAAACAATGATTTATATTAGTAGTTTTTTAAAGTCAAAAACTACAAATGTGTTTGTGTGATGTGACAGATTTTTCTTGACTTACTGTCACCAGTGATCATTAAATTAGTAGATTCTGTCACTGATGTGTGAAGTGTGAGGGCCAGGCAGCAGTGTGTTTTGTATTGCCCATTTTCATTTTCAACATCTAGTATATATCTGTAGTCTCAGCTACTAAGGAAATTTGGAAGGATTGCTTGAACCCAGGGGTTCAGGGTCAACATGATCTTACCTCAAAACAAACAAAAAACAACAAAACCAAGAGTTTTATCCAGATTTTTTTTTTTTAATTGGGAAATACGGGAGTTGATGTCCACTCGGCAGTGTTCTGACAGTGCAGACTTGTGCTCTTCTCCTTGGACGGTGCCTTGAGCCATGTTAGGTCTCCTGACTGGCCTTGGTAGCCATTTCCACTTGTGAGCTCCAGCCAGTGATAAGTGTCGCTCTCTTAGACTTTACAAAATTATTGAATCGAACCATAGATAAATTTGAGTGACCTGATTATTGTGCTAATTATTTTTAAGTATATCGCAGATCAGCATTTTGCTTTAAATTATTTCTAAACTTTATTTTTTTAAATTACATTTTCCCTCATAATTCCTTCCTTTCTTCTTAAGCTTAGAAATGTCTTGGTTGTGAAAACATTTCAAGACATCTGGTCTTGAAAGGCTGAATAGATTATTTGAAAATAGAAGAATAAGAAAAATGTTTAAATGGATTAGATAGCTTCACTAGAAATACAAGAATACAAACAGTACTGTTTTCATTAATAAATCAACAAAGATTAAAAATATAGATTGAGCATCTCTTATCTGAAATGTTTTGGGTTTCAGATTTTTTCAACTTCTGAAATATTTGCATATGCCTAATAAGATACCTTGGGAATGGAACCTAAGTCTAAACACAAAATTCTATTTCATCTGTACCTTGCACAAATAGGTTGAAAGTAATAGTAATTTTCTTTGTTTTGAGAGCGGGTCTTGCTGTATAGACCAGGCTATTCTCAAACTCATAGCCATCCTCTTATCCCCCAAAGTGCTGGGGTCACAAACATGTACCACCATGCCTGGATAAAAGGTAGTTATCACAGTGGTTTTGTTTTTTGGTTTTTTTGGTGGTGTTTTTGATTTTTTTTTTTTAAGCTAAGGTCTCACTCTAGCCCAGGCTGACCTGGAATTCACTCTATAGTCCCAGGCTGTTCTCGAGTTTACAGTGATCCTCTTACCTCTGCCTGTTGAGTGCTGAGATTAAAGGTGTGTGTCACCACACCCAGTTATCAGTGTTTTATAGTAGGAAAATATTTAATATATTTTAATATTTTATTAAAAGGAAATTTGTTAAATAAATTATGATTATGTAATATATTATAATATTAAATAACATTTAAAATGCTGGTAATGATTCAGCACTAAAATTTATCCTGTAAATGTCATGTAACTTATAGAAGAAAGCCCCATCATCAAAAATTATAAGTGTAATATTGTATTCCATTTTAATGCAGCATTTTAGTGTTTCAGCTGACCAATATCCTTTACCTGGTCAACATCAGATGGGTGCTAACATGCATCAATTTGTCAAGTGCAGAAAGTATTAGCTGTCAGCTAACTGGTGATGTTTTTGATATGAGAAATGTATTTTTGTTACACAAGTGGAATATATCGTCTCGTTTTCTATGCCAAGACTAATATTTTGTTTAAGAAACATAACAGTGTGATGTCTTCATTTTGGTACAGTAAATGGTAGCAAAACTAACAATCCTGGCAAAGCTGGCAGTTTCCAGAGTTGTACTAGATTCTAAATTAACTCATTTATTCCTTCTTACGTTTCTTTTCTTTTCTTTTTTTTTTTTTTTTCAAGGTAGGGTCTCGCTCTAGTCCAGGCTGACCTGGAATTCACTATGTAGTCACAGGGTGGCCTTGAACTCACGGCAATCCTCCTACCTCTGCCTCCCAAATGCTGGGATTAAAGGCGTGCACCACCACGCCCGGCTTCCTTCTTACTTTTCATAAATACAAACCCACAATTTCTTCCTTGAGGGAATCATTAACTCGACAAAAACTTGGTTTATAATTTTTACATATCTTTAGCAACTCCATAGAGACTTTTCAGAATGATAAAAGCAAAACTGAATGTCTTCATATTGATTATTAACTAGTGTCACTCAAACTCAGTTTTAATATACATTTAGATACATAAGTGTTCTTATATGATAACAATGTAATTAACTTAGTTAAGCACCTTATATATTGTTATTGAAGTATATTATACAATTGTTTTTATATGTAAAGCTTCAAAATTTAATGTAAATTTTCATAATGTTAATGTGAGCAAGTAACCCAACTTCTTGTTTCATATGTTTAAGAACATATTATTTAATGCTTTATTCCTAATTTTACTCATTCTTTGTATATTTTACATATAATTATTGCTTTACTATCTCATCCACTCTTTGAAATATTTTTTCTACAGTTATGCAGAAGGCATGGAGGGAAAGAAATCCTCCAGCTCGAATCAAAGCAGCCTATCAAGCTTTAGAATTAAACAATGAGTAAGTTTGAAAATACGTTTGTTTTGAAGGAAATATAGGCAAATAATTTTACATTTTCTTTTATATGTTCATAAGACATTTGGAGTCCTTAGTAATACCCTTTCCCCCTTTTCCATACTAGAGATGAATTGGCAGTGTTCACTGGCATGTATATTTTGCTTCTGAAATTATAAATTTATATGTGCTTCTAAGTAGAAATTATGGTAGAAACTTTTTTAATGGAGAGTACCAGTGAAGAGTTGATGATACTAGTAAATGGTTAGATGGGTCCTAATATACTTATGCCATGGTCTTAATTTTGTTTTTTAGTTAAGTCATTCATTTAAAGCACTTGCCAATCCTAGGAACTTAGTTGCTAATGGGCTTGGAGATACAGAAGGGAGATTCACAACTGCATACAGTTTTGTCAACTTTATGTTTTTGTTTTTGTCTTATTTTGTTTTTCCAAAGATAGGATCTCACTCTAGCCCAGGCTGACCTGAACTCACTCTGTAGTCCCAGGCTGGTCTCAAGCTACAGTGATCCTCCTACCTCTGCCTCCTGAGTGCTAGGATTAAAGGCAAGCACCACCATACCCGGCTTATTTATTTATTTATTTTTGTGTTAACAGCATGATCTTTTATAATACTTTGTATCAGCTTTATATTTTGAGGCGACAAAATATAAAACTTAAAGTCAGTATTTAAGTGGGACAGGCCAATAAACAGTTATCCAATATGTACTAAATTAATGCTAAGAATAAAAACATAGCCCTGTTTAGCATCATCTAGGAAGGAATGCTTCCTAGATGGTATGAATTTGGAGCTTCCCCCTGAAACTCTCCAATAGATACATTATCCTTCTGAGAGGGTCTTCAAAGAGAGGCCAAAAATGATGAAATAACAAAACTCCAAAATTAGTGCCTAACAAGAGCATAGGCATCTTTATGCAAGCTCTACAAAATAATCAAGGTTATTATTAGCTAAAGAAAAGATGTAAATATCTGTAAGAGCAGTCTGTAGTGTTATAACTTACCCTGGGTCCATCCCTCACTCTAGCTCAGTGGCAGCCTTGAAGGCAACAGTGCACATTGTAACTCTAGGCTTATAATGCCAGAGAAAGCAGAGCAAACTGTCTTATCAAAGAACTGTGGTGGTTTATTTTTATTTGGGTAATAGTTCCTTTGAAGGACCAGCGCTTTCCTTTATTTCCAATTCCTTGAAATTCTCTGAGTACTGAATTAACTATATTGGGGGGGCATTTGTTAAAAATATTTAAAGGACAATACATTATTAACCATTTCTCTGATGCAAAGGATAGCAGCTGGAACAAAAATAGATATACCCAAACACTTATGAGGAGAGTCTGGGTAATGAGTTACTTTGGTGAATAAAGGTCTTGAAAAGCTCCCAGAAATCTCAAAGGCCTTTTATTTGACCAGAGTTGAGTACTTGCTCAGAAACGTATGAAAAGACCCTAAGCTCTCATTGCTGGTTAATCTTTAGGTTGTGCATAAGCAGAAAATGAAGACTAAGGCAGAGCTGTGAACTGTCTGGGTGAATGGTGAGAGTATGCCCAGCACATATACACAGAACCCACCTGTAAAGATTTGTTTTGTGTGTGTGTTTTGTTTGCCTTTGGTTCCAGCTGTTTAAAAAAATTGTATGAAATTGTTAACAGACCACTAAGCTAAGCTAAAAGAACACAGATCTCAGTTGTCACCCATGCCAAAGAATACAGATTCTATAAAATTGGTTCAGGAAAGTCACTAAGCAAACAATCACAGCACAAAGGGAGGAAAAAGTCTGATTTCTAGAGCTTCCAGAATATTATGTTTGAAATTTCCAATTTTCAACAGAAAACCAGCCTAAAGAATAGGAATTATTAAAGCAATGAAGAGAAATGAAGTGTCTAAGAAACCTGTTGGACAGCAGGACACTATCAAACACACTAACCTGCACATAATGCGAGTCCCAGAAGTAGAGAGAAAAGTGCAGAAATAATATTTGAAGAAATAAAAGCAAAAGCCAAAATACTAGCACATCAAATCTAGCAGCATTTTGAAAATATTACATATGTTGACCAAATGAGGTTTATTCTTGGAATTCAAGTGTTTCAGCAGCAGCTGGGAGATGGCTCAATGGTTGAAGGTGCTTGTTTACAGAGCCTGTCAACCCTTTCAGTTTCCCAGCACCCACGTAAAGCCAGATGCAAAGTGGTGCATGTATCTGCTGTTCATTTGTAGTGGCAACACACCCTGGTACACCCATACACAGCCACACACACAAATAACTTTATTTTTTAAAAAGGTGTTTCAGTATACAAAGATTGATCAATGTGATAAAGTCCATTAACAAAGTGAAGAAAAAACTATGATTATATCAATGCAAAAAAAAAATCACTTGACAATTTAAGACCTTTTCATGATAAAAAAAAAATATATATATATGAAAATCGGGGCTAGGGAGATTGCCCAGTGGTTAAGGTGCTTGCCTGAAAAACCTAAGGACCTGAGTTTGATTCCCCAGTACCCACAAAAAGACAGATGCACAAAGTGGCACATGCATCTGGAATTTGTTTGCAGTGACTGGAGGCCCTGGTGTGCCCATTCTCTCTATATCTGTCCTCTCTATATCTCCTTGTTTGCAAATAAAAAAATTATGAAAATCAATTAATGTAATATATCACATGAATAGAACAAAGGACAGAAACCACATAATTATAGTAATTTGAGAAAAAAAGTATTCGACAAAATTTAGCATCATTTCATGATTAAAGCAGTTGAAAAATTATCTGGGTGTGGTGTTACACACCTTTAATCCCAGCATTTGGGAGGAAGAGGTGGGAGGATTGCCATGAGTTCAAGGTCACCCTGAGACTATATAGTGAATTCCAGGTCAGCCTGGACTAGAGCAAGACTCTACCTCAAAGCACCAAAACATTTTTAAAAACTTAAGAGCAAGGCCTGTAATATATCATAAATCTTTGTTGATTAGTGAAATTATTGCATACTTTACAGTACTATTGGAAAGATATCTACATGATATGATTTATACTTTAATATCTATAAGACACTTCTTGACTCTGATAGCTTACCTTCCTTCATTTCTTCCTTCCTATTTTTTATTTTTTGAAATAGGGTATAATATAGCTTAGGTTGGTCTTAAACTCTTTATGTAGCTAAGGATGACCTTGAACTACTGATCCTCCTGCCTCCATCTCTCCAGTGCTGGGATTAATAGGCATGTGCCACCATGCCTTGAAATGTAGTTCATCTGAATTGAGATGTGATGTAAGTGAACACAAAATTTTAAAGACTTTGAAAATGTTAAATACATCATTAACAGTTCTAGAAATTATATTTATTACGTGAAAACCATATTTTAATATTTTGAATGCTAAGTAAAACATTGGGTGTTTTTTTTTTTTTTTACTTTGTTTTGTTTGTTTGAGGCAGCCCAGGCTGACCTGGAATTCACTCTGTAGTCCTGACTGGTCTTGAACACACAACAATCCTCCTTCTTCAGCCTCCCAAATGCTGGGGTTATAGGCATGAGCCTCTACACCTCACTTATTTTTTTTTTTACTTTAAATGTGGCTACTAGAAAACCTAAAGTTACATATGGTTTGCATATTTCAACTGAATAGTGCTTATCTAGCCAAGAAAAAAGAGGTTGTTAGTAAAAGTATAAGGGCAGGTATTAAACCAAAGTAGTGGTAAATAGCTATCATCTTTGCCATACTCCAAAGCCATCTTGGGCTACCTAGCATATCTTAATCTATATGACAAGACTTTGTCTTTTATCTAGTTTTTTAAAATGGGGGGAGGGGGATGTATCTGAGTTGGTAGAGCACTTAAAAAAACAAAACAAAAACCCCTGGATTTGATTCTTAGCACTGCATTTACTGGGCATAAGAGCACATTCCTGTAATCCCAGTACTTGGGAGGCAGAGGCAAGAGGATCAGATCAAGGTCATCTTCAAGTACATAGGGATTCCAGGCCAGCCTTGATAGACCAGCCTCGACAACTACCTATGGCAACTGACTAGAATATGGACAGTGCAGCCTCAGACAATCAGAATAAGACATTGTCTTCAGTCCAAATGTACTCCTTATCTGAATGTGAATGAAAACAAAACTTTTTTCCTAATTAGATTCTTTTATTAGCTATCTATTGACTTGCAAGATACAAATAAAAATCTGTTTTAGTACAATGAAGAAAAGGAACCTGGGAGTACATCTGGATGTGTGGGGTAAGAATAGGAAGATGAGAGGAAGAACTGGAAAAGTCCAGACAAGGATGCAGAGGGAACACGCAGGCTTGGGGAAGAGGCCTGGCACTGGAATAGATTTCTGATCTTATATACAAGGAACCTAGTTAGCCCAGGGAGTCTTCCCAATCGTCACTCACCCCTCTAGCTGCCCACATTTGGTGGTGTTATAGAGAATACATAGTGACTGGACTATGTCGTCTGTAGATCTGCTTTTCAGACTATTCTTTTCCTTTTCTTTTCTTTCTTTTTTTTTTGTTTGTTTTTGTTTTGTTTTGTTTTGTTTTTTTGAGGTAAGGTCTCGCTCTAGTCCAGGCTGACCTGGAATTCACTCTGTAGTCTCAGGGTGGCCTTGAACTCACAGCAATCCTCCTACCTCTGCCTCCCGAGTGCTGGGATTAAAGGCGTGCGACCATGCCCAGCTTCCTTTTTTTTTCCTCTTCTTTTCTTTTTTCTTTCCTTCCTTCCTTCCTTCCTTCCTCCCTTTCTTTTTCTCTTTCTTTCTTTATTTCTCCTTCCTTACTCCCTTCTTCCCCCACCTCTCTCTCTTTCTTTCTTTCTTTCTTTCTTTCTTTCTTTCTTTCTTTCTTTTCTCTCTCTCTCTCTTTCTCTCTCTCTCTCTTTCTCTCTCTCTCTCTTTGAGACAGAGTTTCTGTAGCCTAAGCTGTCCTGAATTCACTATGTAGACCAGGCTGGCCTTGAACTCCTAGTGATCCACCTGCCTCAGCCTCCTGAGTGTGGAGATTATAGATGTAAGCCACCATGCCTGACCAGACAATTCTTTCTTTTTTTTTATTTTAACTAGCAGTTCTTTTTTAAATATTTTATTCATTTTCAAGCAGAGAGAGAGAGAGAGAGAGAGAGAGAGAGAGAGAGAGAGAATGCACCAGGGCCACCACCTTGTGGGTCTGGCTTATGTGGGTCCTGGGGAATTGAACCCGGGGCCTTAGGTACTGGAGGCAAGTGCCTTAACCGCTGAGCCATCTCTCCAGCCCCAGACAATTCTTTATATATCTTTTTTCCCCTCCTACAAAAAGAAAACACAAAGCAATGGGTCAGAGAATGGAGATAGAAATGAAAAAGATAGAAAATAAAGAGAAAGATAAAAGAGGGCTGATGGAATGACTTAGCAGGTAAGAGCACTTCTTTGCACAGCATGAGAGCATGAGATGCTCTGAGTTTATCCCCAGCACTCACATAACAAGTTGGGTGTGGCCACATGTACTGGTAACCCTAGTCTTGTGGGAAGCAGAGACTGAAGCATCACTGGACTCAGTTGTCATCAAGTCTGACTGGAAAATAAGTGAAAAGAAAAGAAAACAATAGCTCTAAATTCAGTGAGAGACTCCATCTCGAGGAAATAAAGCAGAAGAATGACAGAGGATTCTACATTCTTCTCTGACCTCTGCAGGTATGCACATGGGTGTGTACATATACATATGGATGTGCTATATATATATTACAAAATACAAAGATTAAAACAAGAAAATGAGTAGAAAAATTGTAAAGTTGGACATAATGAATATACCAGTATATCTCAAATAAAATATTGAAGTTTTATTTTTTTCCTTCAAAGGTACAAAGTGTAGGTGGGGCAAAGGGAAGCATGCTGTAGAGCAAGAGGCACCCACCAAGAGAAGTCCTTGCTTTTCCATTGTACTTAACATTGCCTTGCTTGCTTTCTTCATAGCTGTGCCACGGCCTATGTTCTACTGGCTGAGGAAGAAGCAACTACTATCGTAGATGCTGAAAGGTTATTCAAACAGGCACTCAAGGCAGGAGAAACAATTTATAGGCGGTCACAGCAGTGCCAACACCAAAGCCCCCAGCATGAAGCTCAACTGAGTAAGCAACCTTGAACTTTTCCTTTATAAAAAAATTTTTTGGTTGTTTTTTTTGAAACAGGCTCTCATGTAGTCATCTTAGTCTAGGGGCTGTACTCAAATTTGTTAGGTACCTGATGATGGCTTTGAACTCCTGACCTACCTGCTTCTATCTTCCAAGTGCTGTAATCATAAACATGTGTTACTATGCTCAGTATTTATCTATTTATATATTTAAAAATATGTAGGACTTTTCTAATTATCATGAGATAACTGATAGATTATCTAATCTGTTATTACCTACAAACCAGCAACTCAGAAATATGCTGTTCTGAGACTAAGCAGTTTGTTTCGAGTGAGAATTGGGTTGATTATTAATACATGTACTTAGTTTTGGTTAACCCTCTCCGTCCTCTACTCTCTCTCCCTGACTCCCTGCTTTCACCCTCCCACTCCTAGTTTTCTCCTTTTGATTTTTATGTTACTTAAGGTATACTATCTTCCATACCATCTTATAACCTTTTTTTGCCCCAGTTCAGGGCCCCTTTCTACTTTCCTGGCATTCATATATGCTCCCTCCCACAACAGGCCTCCTGTGTCTGTATTGGCATCTCTTTCACCAATTTAGGGAAATTTCTTGCTATAATTTTGTTGAAAGTATTTTCTGTGTCTTTGGAATGTATTTCTTCACCTTCTTTTATGTCCATGATTCTTAAATCTGGTCTCTCCATAATGTCCAAAACATAGTAAGAATTCTGCTCATACTTTATTATTAGTTTATCTTTGTCCATGTCAGGATGTTCCAATTCTTCCACATTATCTTCCAACTTAGGTATTCTTTCCTTTCCTTGGCATTCATTCTACTGGTAAGGCTTTCCACAGAGCTTTTAAAAATTTGTCTTCATTTTCAGTATTTCAGTTTGGATTTTCTTCAGTATTTCTGTCTCCTTATTGAATTCCTCTTTCGTATCTTTGATTTCCTTCCTTATTTCAA
>PVHP010043117.1:0-14750 GCA_004024765.1 Zapus hudsonius
GATCAGGAAAAGGGGAGTTGGATGGGGAAATTGGATGTGGGAAGTCATAGAGTTTTCCTCCCACCAGTGTGGGGAAAACACGGGTCAGAGTTCACAGAGCTTTTACTATTTAGTTAGATAAGCAGTCCAAGAAAGATAACAGAAAAGCTCCCTTTATGAGAAAGAGAGGTTCATGAGAGAAATATCTGGAGCCTGCCCCACTACCCCAGCGGGGTAGGGGTACAGGCCTTACCTCACTGAGGCCTGGGTCAGCAGTCCTTCTCACTCAATTGCCATGTGGGGAAAAAGAGGGCAAATTCTCTAGGGGAGCTAGTTTTAAGTCCTCCCCACGTGAGTCAGAGGGACAGCTGATTGGTTCATATCTGACCAATCAGTTTTAGCACCTAGGTTGTAGCTCTAACTAGACACCTCCCATTCAAAGGGAGGGGCTGGAAGGGTATGAGCAGTCTCTGTACACACCTGACTGTCACAGTGGGGCACCCTTTAATCCCAGCACTCGGGAGGCAGAGGTAGGAGGATCACCATGAGTTCAAGGTCACCCTGAGACTCCACAGTGAATTCCAGGTCGGCCTGAACTAGAGTGAAACCCTACCTCGGGGAAAAAAAAAAGTTCTTTTTTTTTTTCCTTTAAAGGGTAACTGAAGAATTTATCAGAGCCAGGTGTGGCGGTGCATGCCTTTAATCCCAGCACTCGGGAGCCAGAGGTAGGAGGATCACCATAAATTCAAGGCCACCCTGAGACTACATAGTGAATTCCAGGTCAGCCTGGGCTACAGCGAGACCCTACCTCGAAAAACCAAAACAACAACAACAAGACTCTAAAGTATATACTTAGAAGTGGCACCGTTGGGTCATATGGTAATTCTGTGTTTAATTTACTCCGGCTTCTCTACATTCTTCCCACCCCCACCCCATGGCGCTGAGGACTGAAGCCAGGGCTTCCTGCATGCTAGGTAACCACTGCCACCTACCTCCACCTTTTTGATTACAGCTTTGCTAGAGAGCATGTAATGGTATGTTACTATGATTGTGACTTTTTATTTTCTTATTTGCCTTGGGGAGCATGCCAAGGTCTCTTGCTGAGTACATCTGGATTTATGTGAGTGCTGAGGAATTGAACCTGGTCAGCAGGCTTTGCAAGCACGCCATCTCTCCAGCCCATGATCATAATTTTGACTTTTCTTCCCTTAATGATTAATCATCTTGAGCATCTTTTAGGGTCCTTACTGACCACTCCAATATTTTCTTGTGTGAGGCAGGGTCTCGCTCTAGTCCAGGCTGACCTGGAATGCACTATGTAGTCTCAGGGTGGCTTCAGTCGTGCTGATCCTCTGCCTGGGATCATCTCTAATATATGCTGTGAGCTTGCCAATTTTATCATTCATCTTTTTTTATATTTGGAAAAACAAGGTAGGGTGGGTATTTCACATCCAGGAAATGAACTAAGATGTTTTTTCAAAGACTATGTAAAAGTAATACAAGAGGAAATCAGGGCTAGGGATGTAGTACAATTGTAAAAAAAAAAAAATTACATATGTAATTTTACATAACCCAGGATCCAATCTCCAGTAACTAATCCACACACAGGCCATCATATGATCAGATAAGAGGAATGAGTAAAAGGAAGTGGGAGGCTTGAACCCCAGTACTTGGGAGGCCGCCAGCCTCAGACTACACAGTGAATTCCAGGTCCGACTGGGCTCGGGTAGTGGGGGAGTGTGAATCAGAAAAGACCCATGAGGACAGTTACACACTAAAGTCTTGGACCTGCTAGAATTTACACTGGACGAAGGCAGGTGCTTGTTTGGTTCGCTGGCACAAGAAAGATGTTTATTAACACCTGCCCAATGCATTAGTGAGACTAGATATAACTTTATTTATTTATTTATTTTATTGTTTTTCGAGGTAGGGTCTCACTCTAGCCCAGGCTGACCTGGAATTCACTGTGTGTCTCAGGGTGGCCTTGAACTCATGGTGATCCTCCTACCTCTGCCTCCTGAGTGCTGGGATTAAAGGCGTGCGCCACCACTCCCGGCTCTAGATATAACTTTATAGCTGGTGTGGTACATGCCTTTAATCCAGCACTCGGAGGCAGAGGTAGCATCGCTGTGAGTTCGAGGCCACCCTGAGATTACACAGTGAATTCCAAGTCGGCCTGGGCTAGAGGGAGACCCTGGATGTGTCCTGTCTCCAATTTCAGAGGAGGCCATTTGCAGGGCATAGGTTCAGCAAGCACCTCCGCCAAGCTATGTCCATCACAGCACATATGGATCCCTGAGGGGTCAGGTCTAACATGGAAATCACTGGACCTCCAGTCCCCTGAGGTGGAGGGAGCCATCACTGTTCCTCCAACTCCACTGAAAATGTTCCTCCGCACCCTTCCAGAGAGAAGGGGGAGGGGTGTGCTCCTGCCCCCCCCTCCGTCCTGGAGGATGGGGTGCGCTCCTGGGCCCTCATCCCGGGGAGGAAGGGGTGCTCTACTGGGCACTTGTCCTGGGGCAGGATGGGGTGCGCTCTTGGGCCCAGGTCCTGGGGGAGGAAGGGGTGCGCTCTTGGGCCCTGGTCCTGGAGACGGAGGGGTGCGCTCCTGGTCTCTAGTCCTGGGGGAGGAAGGGGTGCGCTCCTGGCGCCCGGTCCCGGGGAAGGAGGGGTGCGCTCCTGGGCCCTGGTCCTGGGGGAGGATGGGGTGCGCTCCTGGGCCCCGGTCCCGGGGAAGGAGGGGTGCGCTCCTGGGCCCTAGTCCTGGGGGAGGAAGGGGTGCGCTCCTAGCCCCGCACCGCCTCCTTCCGGGCCCTCCTCCCGCCCACAGCGTCGCGAGGGCTGCGGGGCGGGGCTCCGGCGGGGCCGGGCGGGCGGGCGAGCGGGCTGCGGGCGGCCCAGAGCGCGGCCATGGCGGGCTGCTGCGCCGTGCTGCGGGCCTTCCTTTTCGAGTACGACACGCCGCGCATCGTGCTCATCCGCAGCCGTAAAGTGGGGCTCATGAACCGCGTCGCGCAGCTGCTCATCCTGGCCTACGTCATCGGGTGAGGGGCCGGGGGCGGCCGCGGCGGGGGGTCCGCGACGGACGGCCCGGGCGGGACCGAGTCCTGCCTGCGCAGCCCGCGGGCGCCCTCCACCTGCAGTCCCGGGGGAGGCGACCCCGGGCCGGTGACGCGCCGTCCTGGAAGGGGCTTCGTGCCGGGACGCTGGGGACACCGGGCTGAAAGGATGATGTCAGGGCCAAGTCCGGTTCGCCTGTGACGTCACCACTCTTGCATCTTCCCCTCCCCTGGGCTGGGAGTCTTCGCTCCTCACTTCCCTCCTGATGGTCGGCTTGGATGTTCTGTTCTATTCTTTCTGCGTCTGTGGCTTCGTCTTTTGCGCACCATATGGTAACCCAACACACTGGGGAGGTCCCGCTTCCCAAGTGTCCAAAGGTGCCTTCGTTTTGTGGGATCATTTGGGGGTATGGGTTATCTGCACCTATCCCGCTGCTCCTTTGTGCCCTGTTACTCCGGGGCCACCGAAATGATTAGTCTTGGTTGGTTGGTTGGGTTTTTCGAGGCAGGGTTTCAGTCTAGCCCAGGCTGACCTGTAATTCACTATGTAGTCCCAGGGTGGCATCAACTCACATTGATCCTCCGAGCTCTGCCTCCCGATTAAAGGTGTGCACCGGCACATCCGTCTTTAAATGTTTAATCTTAATTGAATGCACCTGTTAGAATTTAATACAACCCAGGAGAGAAGGTAGACGTCACCTTGCCCACTGGGCCCACTTTCAAGGGTCCCTCAGGGTTTTCTGGTGTCCACAGCTGCTAGGTTGAAAAGTGTGTATCTGCGTTCTTTTCCTAAAAGGCTAGCCCAGGGGTCTCCATTTAGGAGCCATTGAGGAATCTTTGAAAAATCCTGATTGCTGGCTCTCATTCAATTGCTTTAGGGAAGGACTTCAAATACTACCCCGCCCCAAGATATTTTTTATGCAACCCCAATTATATAAAATAGACATGCACATCAAACATTGATAATGTCAAATGTTTAGCTTAAAGCAGTTTTTGGCATATATGTAATTTTACCTTTTTTTCTTTCTTTCTTTCTTTTTTTTTGGTTCTTTTGATGTAAGGTCTCACTCTAGCCCAGGGAATTTACCCTGTAGCTCCAGGCTGGCCTTGAACTCATAGCAGGCCTTCTAGTTTCACCATTTATTAATGAAAGCAAAGTTGCACACTAGTGAAATGAATGAGTTTGACTATTTTTACATAAAAAATTGAAAATTGGCTGATTATTTGATATTATAGGATGTAGGGCATCTTCAAACATTTTTAGGGTCCAGCGACATTTTGACTAAAGCTGTCTGCATGAGAACACCACTTCACACAAATAGAAAATGACAAGCGTGTTTAGGACCATTTCAAAGATTGTTGGAAATTATGTCCTAACCCTAAAACAAATTTTTTTTTAAAGAAGCTTTGCATTATGACCCAAGGTGACTCTGGTGTCTGACAGTGTTGAGGAAAGAGTGACTGACCTAGCCTCTTGCAGACTTACCTGGTCATGAAAGATATCCAAAGAACTATTGAAAAGTAATAGATCTCGTGCACCTCGGGTTGCAGCTTGGAATCTGTTGACACTGCCTCAGGGAATTCACAAGATGGCAGGTTCCCTTTCCAACAAGGGTGTGGTGGTAATGAACATGCCTACAATTCCTGCACTGTGAGGCTGAAGCATGATCTCAAGTTCAAAGCCACCCTGGGCTACCTACAAGACTCAGTCTCCAGAAAACAAAGTCTTGCTGGGAAATGGCAATATTTCCAGCCCGATGTTTTTTTAATTGATGACATTAACGTATTTGGGCTATATTGGCTTATATAAAATGTCATTGACTTTTTTCCTGGGTCTTGTAACATAGCAACTAGAAAATCTTAGATTGCATATGTGGGTCACATAATAATTTTTTTTTTTTTTGGTGTTTTGAGGTAGGGTCTCACTCTAGCCCAGGCTGACCTGGAATTAACTATGTAGTCTCAGGGTGGCCTTGAACTCACGGCCATCCTCCTGCCTCTGCATCCCGAGTGCTGGGATTAAAAGTGTGCGCCACCACACCTGGCTCACATATTTTTAATGGTATGTTCTACCACTGAACTGACCCCCACTGCATTCTACTTCTAGTGGGTCGAGTAGGGCTCCTTGTGTAGCATTCTCTGCCTGGATCATTTTTATTTATTTTATTTATTTTTCTTTTTTGTTTTTTAATATTTCATTTATTAGTAAGCAGAGAGATACAGAGTGAGTATGAACACACTAGGGCCTCTAGCCACTGCACTGAACTCCAGGTGCATGTGCCACTTTGTGCATCTGGTTTTATGTGGGCACTGGGGAATCGAACCCAGGCCATCAGAGTTTTCGAGCAAGTGCCTTTAACCGCTGAGCCATCTCTCCAGCCCCCTTTCTTTTTTTTTTTTTTTTTTTTTTTTTTTTTTTTTTTTGGTTTTTCGAGGTAGGGTCTCGCTCTAGTCCAGGCTGACCTGGAATTTACTCTGTAGTCTCAGGGTGGCCTTGAACTCACAGCGATCCTCCTACCTCTGCCTCCCGAGTGCTGGGATTAAAAGTGTGTGCCACCACGCCCGGCTCTTTTCTTCTTCTTTTTTTTTTTTTTTTTTTTTTGGTTTTTCGAACCCCAGACTATCCTTGAGTTCACTATGTAGCCCAAGCTGGCCTGGAACTTTCAGTACCTTCTTGCCTAAGGCTCATGGGTACTGCAGTTACACACATGCCCAGGGTTTTGATTTATTTGTTATCCTGATCTGATTCTTCTTGGTGAAAAAGTATTCTCTTCCTGAATAAAGCAACTCTTCCTCAAAAAGACACTGACCTCAAAATTCCCAGTTAGCTAGTTCTGTCCCTCATGTGATGAGGAAATAACCATATGAGCACATGATCATGGTCACATGATCACAGTGGCTTTCCTGCCCCAATGGACAGGGTGAAAGTACATGGAAGCGTAGTACGGCTGGACTCCTAGAAGCCCACTCTGGGTGGGGCAGTGAACATGGGGATGGCTCAGGTCAAAGCCATTAATAAGTAATCCAATCTTAGTATCTAGAGCTTATAAAGATAGGAGGAGGATCTAGTGTGTCTTGATTCTAGAAATAATAGCAACGACTATCCTGTAGCAGTGTAACAATGGCTCCGATGGAGAGGGATGCTGGTTGTTGTAACGGGCCAATTCTAGCCTAGGAGTGGAAGGCCGAAACAAGCACTGTTCTAAGCATCTGACCGCCATGAACTCCTCTGACCTCACCACGGTCCTGTAGAGCTGTTCTCACTCCCTCCTAACAGATCAGAAAAACGGAGACAGCGAGTGAGTCAGCAACTTGAGTGTGAACCCACTGACTCCAGTTTGTGGTCCAGGATCCGGTCATCAATGTCTGTCTTTTCTTTTCATCTTTTCTGTGTCTTCGGATCACAAAAATTGGGCAAACTACTCTGCAGACCAGTTACGCACCTTTGCAGTGTCACCCATTTTGACTAGAACTGCCTCGGTTCCATTCCTTTGCCCTCCACCTTGACAAGCAGACGGGATGGCTCGTAAAGATAGAACTGGTCCGACATGCTGCAGTTGATATTGACAGACATGTTGGCTTTATCAAGTCCATGAGGAAATATTTGATTACAACTTTTTGGTATCTTCTGTTTCCGGGGTGTTCTCACTATTCGGAATTTCTGGTGTATTCGCCCAGACTTTAATTCCGCACCCTGAGGAGTTCTCCATAACGGATGGAGCCTGCACTTGGTGTAATGGTAAAATGCTGAGTCAGGGAGAGCATGTGCTGAGCTGAGTGACTTCCAAAGGGCTTTGTATGGACAGATGGAAGTCTAGCAAAGTTTTCCATGAGCAGATTAACAAACTGGGTTTGGTTTGTAATCCCAGCACTCGGGAGGCACAGGTAGAAGGATCCTGCCCTCAGAGCTTTACTATCCTCACTTCGGAAGAGAGCATCTAAGTGACCAGAATTCTTGGGGAAAAGTAAGACAGCACTGGGTTCCCCGAGAGGGAACTTTTTATGTAGGGCCCACACCTGTAATCCCAGCATTTAGAAGGCTGAGGCAGAGGGCTGGAGAAATGGTTCAGCGGTTAAGGCACTTGCCTCCAGTGCCTAAGGCCCTGGGTTCAATTCCCTAGGACCCACATAAGCCAGACCCACAAGGTGGTGGCCCTGGCCTCTCTCTTTCTCTTTCTCTCTCTCTCCCTCTCTCTGTCTTTCTCTCTCTGTATCTCTCTGCTTGAAAATTAATAAATAAAATATTAAAAAAAAAAGAAGGCTGAGGCAGAAAGACTGCCATGAGTTCAAGGCCAGCCTGGGCTATATAGAAAGTACCCTGGCCAGGGCTGCACAGTCAAACCCTGTCTCAAAAAACAAAAGTTCCATAACTGGTAAGGATTCTTTTTTCTAGAGACAATAACGGCTCCAGAGACCTTGGCTTCAGTTCAAATCCCATACTTTTTCTTTCATAAAAAATTTAAAGCTTTAATCCCAGGATTTGGGAGACAGAGGTAGGAAAATCACTGTGAGTCTGAGGCCAGCCTAGGACTACAGAGTGGGTTACAGGTCAACCTGGGCCCGAGTGAGACCCTACCTCGAAAAAACAAAAGCTTAATCAACTAGGTGTGATGGTGCACACTTTAATCCCAGCACTTGGGAGGCTGAGTTAGAAGGATCACCACGAGTTCAAGACCAGCCTGGGCTACACAGTGAGTTCCAGGTTAACTTGGACCAGAGTGAAACCCTGCCTCAAAACACAGAACAACAAAAATTGAACTAAGGCAACTATTGTTCAGATAACCTTTCTGGTCCCTTGGGGATTCCTGTGGGTCAGGGTGTTTTGAGCAAGGAAGCTGGTCCTCCTGGAGCACTCCCTCCCGCTGATCACTGCTGAATGCTCTGTGTGCATCGTCTCATTCATTTCCCAAAAGCATCGCAGGAGCTGCGGTTCCCACGTTGCAAAGGCAGAGCAGGAGCCCCCAGAAGTTAAGCAGCTTTCGCGAAGCCACTTCATCAGTAAATGCCATCCACACCAAAAGCTCCCAGCATCAGTCTGAATTCACTGAATCCTGCCATCTTTAAGAGACCTGCTTTATTTTTTAGGTGGGTGTTTGTGTGGGAAAAGGGGTACCAGGAGACGGACTCTGTGGTGAGCTCAGTCACAACCAAGGCCAAAGGTGTGGCTGTGACCAACACTTCTAACCTTGGATTCCGGATCTGGGATGTGGCCGACTATGTGATTCCAGCTCAGGTAGGTCTCCTCTGTGTGGTAGTGAACAGTTCCCATCATTCTTCATCAGCTTTGTACACGGGATTCGGGATTCTTGGCCAGAAGCCCAGGTGATTTGAGCCCGAGAAGTAATGCTGTGAGGTCTCTCTGCACGATGTCTAGCAGGTAGCTTTCAGGCACCTCGGGCTCTGCAGCTGGGCAGTATGGCTGCCTCCTGTTGAGGACTGTGTCCTTCCCAAGAGCATACCTCAGTCTGTTTCAAGCCATGAAAAGTAAGGAAGCAAATGTCTGACATCCTGGGGGAAAGTTCAGCTGGAAATGGGACCTTTCTCCCTTTTGTATTTATTTTCTTGGGTTACACCCACAAGGTAAAGCCTGTCAGGCAGTGTTAAAATAGGAGGCTGGGCGTGGTGGCAGAGGTAGGAGGATTGCTGTGAGTTCAAGGCCACCCTGAGACTACAGAGTGAATTCCAGGTCAGCCTGGACTAGAGTGAGACCCTACCTCGAAAAACAAAAAAAATTTTGAAAAAGGGGCTGGAGAAAATGCTCAGTGGTTAAAGGCACTTGCTTGCAAAGCCTGATAGCACGGGTTCAATTCCTCAGTACCCATGTAAAGCCAGATGTACTAAGTAGCACATGGGTCTGGAGTTCGTGTGCAGTGGCAGGAAGTTCTCACGTGCCCATACTCTCTCTGCCTGCCCCCTCCCCTCTCTCTCTTAAATAAAAAATTTTTTAATTTGAACAGCAAGCTGGGCATGATAGCATATGCCTTTAATCCCAGCACTTGGGAGCAGAGGTAGGAGGATCGCAGTGAGTTCAAGGCCACCCTGAGACTACAGAGTGAATTCCAGGTCAGCCTGGACTAGAGCGAGACCCTACCTTGGAAAAAAAAAAAAACAAAAAAAAAAAAAATGAACATCAATTAGAGACCAAAATCCAAAACAGAAGAAGCATCAAAGCATCAAATTTCATCAGCAACAAAGAGAAATTGCTGGATTGGGCACTGAGTCTCCAGTTTGTTAATTCTCAAAGCCTCAACTTGACCTTTCGGTCGCTTGCCTAGTGCTGAGGATGGAACCCAGCGCCTCCCCGATGCCAGGCGAGCACTCTGTCACTGAGTCACATTGCCAGCCCAGAGCTGCAGTTAAATAGGAGTTACGTGCTTTGTGCCACTTGGTTAAACCGTGGCCTGGCAGAATCATCTCTAGATGGCCTGTGTGCTTGCCAGTGTGTGCGGTGAGCTCTTCTTGGCTTGGCGTTGTGAGAAGGAAAGCCTCTTCTGTGTGTTCACTTCCTTTGCCTTCGTAGGAGAAGGGCCTGGTGGGCGATGGGCCAGAGCTAAGGAACCATAAAGGTCAAATGGAGGAAGAAAGGGTGGTAGAGTGCCTGCCTAGCATGCCCGAAGCCCAGGGTTCGATCCCCAGGCACTGCATGAACCTGGCAGGGTGTCACACACCTGTAATCCCAGCACTTGGGAGGTGAAGGCAGAAGGATCAGAAGTCCAAGGTCAAACTCCACTACTTAGTAAACTCCATGGGACCCTCCCCTTTATTTTTTAAAAAGTGGGGAGGAGTGAATCAAGAGATGTGTGGTCACCCATCCCAGCTTCTCAAGAGGCTGAGCCAGGAGCATTGCAAGTTCTAGGCTTGCCTGGGCAATTTACGAAAACCCTGTAGAACAAACGAGCAAACCTGTCAGCATACAGGCAGCTTCCTGCAAGGCCAGGGCCTTGTCTTAGTGCTGGGACTGTCACACCCAGGACGTCCGCTGCCATGGAGTGGGAAGGACTGGCGTCGTTCAGCAAGGGGGCGCGTGCTCCAGCGGGTAGTGACTGCGGTCAGAACAATGTCACTCGTGAGTTCAAGGCTCACCTCCCACTGAATCCTGCAAGTCTAACCTGAGGCGGCTCAGAACCAGACCGGCACCGGATAAGGAGTGTGTTTTCCTGGTAAACCGGGTGTCCAGAGAGAGACTCCAGCCTCACCCCTCCTCAGGTGGCCATTCCCACTGTTTGTTCGAGCTTTTGCCAGAGCTTTCCCTGCCCTGTTGACAGTGATCTGATCCCTGAAATGGCTCCCAGAGCTGAGTCTGTGGCCAAAGTATTCTGGAAGTTTCCTGCAGCTTTTAGAATTACAGCACTGACTACAGGAGGATCTTCTGGGTCGCTGTCTTTGATTCCTCATGGAGGAGGTCATAATCAGTGATTCTCTCTATCCTCTGGAGAGAATGGCTTTCTGGAAACTTCCACTCAGTGACTTGGCACCATCACAGCTAAGAAAATAGAACCTCCTTAAAGAGAGACATGTCAGGTGCTGACCCCAGACAGGTCTTCTGTAGACGGTTTTGTTTATTTTTAGTATAGTTAGAAAAGAAAAGCCAGTCAATTGGAGACTTTGGACGCCTCATGGTTTTATACTTCTGAGGTAATCAATTTAGGATGGTTCGAGCAACAGTTGACTTTTCCTCGGTAGGTCAGTTTGTTGGGGAAGCAGTCATAGTATAACTATTTAGCCCGGTGTGCGGGTGCACACCTTTAATCCCAGCACTCGGGAGGCAGAGGCAGGAGGATTGCCGAGAGTTCAAGGCCACCCTGAGACTCCATAGTGAATTCCAGGTCAGCCTGGACTAGAGCGAGACCCTACCTCGAAAAACCAAAAAAGCAAAAAGATACCACTCCATTGCGTGGTTTATCCGCTCACCTGTAGACAGACATTGGGCCCTTTCTACCTTTTCTCTGTCATGAAAGTACTGTTAACATTTGCTCATTTGATGGCTCACTTGTCACACAATCATGAGAAATGGAGTTTGAACCTTCAGCATAAAGCCAGGTGGGCCTGGCAGCCTGTAATCCAGCACTGAAGGTAGAGTAGGGGTCTCTGGGGCAAAGAAGACTAGCCAGATGGCAAGCCCTGGCTTCACACGAGAGGCCCTGCCTCAGAAAAGGCATCAAGGAAGATGCCCAGCGTCAACCTCTGGTCTCTGCACGTGTTCCTACACGTGAACATTTGTGTCCAAGTATCTGTTTGAGTTTCTGTTTTAATTCCCTGTTGTTTAAGAGCGTATAAAACCTCATGAGAGGGACCAGGAGACCATAGATTTTTATTTTTATTTTTTATTTTTTTGGTTTTTCAAGGTAGGGTCTCGCTCTAGCCCAGGCTGACCTGGAATTCACTGTGTAGTCTCAGGGTGGCCTTGACCTCACTGCGATCCTCCTACCACTGCCTCCCGAGTGCCAGGATTAAAGGTGTGCGCCACCACACCCGGCATTATTTTTATTGTTCTATTAAGGAAACTTCTGTTCAGGCATAGTAACGAACACTTATAATCCCAGCATTCAGGCAGCTGAGCAGGTGGATCAGGCATTCAAGGCCAGCCTTGGCTACACAGCCAGTTCAAAGCAAACCTGGGCTACATGAGACCCTGTCTCATTCCCCCTCCCCCAAACACCTCAGAGAAGGAAACCTTATTTATGGCTTTTTGTTTGTTTTTCAAGGTAGGGTCTCACTCTAGCCCAGGCTGACCTGGAATTCACTATGTAGTCTCAGGGTGGCCTTGAACTCAGGGCAATCCTCCTACCTCTGCCTCCTGAGTGCTGGGATTAAAGGTGTGTGCCACCACAACCAGCTTTTTAAATTTTTTATTTATTTGAGAGAGAAAGAGGCAGAGAGAATGAATAGACACGCCAGGGCTTCCTGTCACTGCAAATGAACTCCAGATGAATGCACCACTTTGTACATCTGGCTTTACGTGGGTACAGGGGAATTGAACCCAGGCCATCAGGCTTTGCAAGCAAGTGCCTTTAACCGCTGAGCCATCTCCCCAGCCCTCCCCCACCTCCTCGTAGGGTGACTTGATAGGACTCTTTCTTTTTGCAGGAAGAAAACTCCATCTTCATCATGACCAACATGATCACTACTTTAAACCAGACACAGAGCACCTGTCCAGAGGTAGGTGGCTCTTTGGGAATGTACCTCAAGGCCTCACACTCACCTCTCTACCCCTGGCAAACCTTGTGTGAGGCTGAACCATTTGCTTTCTCGTTCTTTTTCCAGATTCCTGATAAGACCACCATATGTAAATCAAACTCCGACTGCATTGTCAACTCTGCAGGCATCCACAGCAATGGTACGAGTGAGTAGCCAGGACCCTCAGCAGGTCTGGGCCTGGCAGGACGGCTTCCTGTGAGACCACATCCCCTGTGGGGCATCTGTGATCCAGGAAATCCCAGGGACAAAGAAGTCCCTCAGCCTGGGGTACAGTTCAGTGCTAGGCATGGGCTTAGCTTGCATGAGGCTCTGGGATCCATTCCCAAAACCAGAGAAGAAAAACCTCCCAATCCCTCTGTTACAATCAGCCACGCACTGCTGGGATGAGTCTCCAAACCAGGCACAGTTATAGGAGGAAAGGATTTATTGAAGCTATAAATCCAGGGGAAGTTCCATACTGGAGAAAGAGGCTGGTCCTCTTTCACAGGTCCAAGCAGAGAGAGAAACCCATCACCAACACCACACACACAATAAGAAAAAAGGCAGGGAGCTAAGGGAGAGAAATCTCCTTCCCCCTTATATAGGCTTAGGGCGAGGTCTTGCAACCCTATCCCAGACTTAATGGTCCTGTACTGCCCACATAGGAAGAGTTGTTTATTTCTAGCTCTCCTGAGCTTCCTTACTTACATCTTGCTCCCTACTAAGAGGCTGCCTTCATGTAAACATCCTCAGAGACCCACCCAAGATCATTAAAAAGATCAAGCTGACAACAAAACCGAACCATCACACCCCCAATGTCACATGACCCCTAAGGAAGCCTGGTATAAGAGACACACCCAGCAGGCCAGGCATGATGGCACATGTTGTTTGTTGTTCTTTATTTTTTGAGGTAAGGTCTCATTCTAGCCCAGGCTGACCTGGAATTCACTATGGAGTCTCAGAGTGGCCTTGAACTCACGGCGATCCTCCTACCTCTGCCTCCCGAGTGCTGGGATTAAAGGCGTACACTGTGGCGCACACCTTTAATCCCAGTACTCAGAAGGCTGAGATAGTAGGAGACCCAGGCTAGCCTGGAGCTACAGAGTGAGTTCCAGGTCAGCCTGGGCTAGAGTGAGACCCTGTATAGGAAGAGAAAAAAACAGACTAGAATCCAGGGACACTCAGCTTTGACCTATGTTGTGGGAGTCCCAGGCAACCCAGCCCTTCCCCATTCTATCACTCCGGCTCTGCTTGCCAAGAAGTGAGCAGGCCTTCCTGCGGTGGTCTTCTCGCTCCATTTCCACCCTCTGCACATCTAGAAACCAGAATCGACTCCCTCAGGATTGGCGACCCAAGATACTGTGGGGGACTCCCATGGTACCCCATAAAGGGGGTGCACTTGAGATCCTTATGGACCTGGGCCCATCCATTCCTCGTAGGAGTCATGACTGGAAAATGTGTGCCATTCAACGAGTCTGTGAAGACCTGCGAGGTGGCAGCCTGGTGCCCAGTGGAGAACGATGCCGGTTTGCCAAAGTGAGTCCTCCCCAAGGCTCCCTGACCTTGGTTCTCAGCCTTGGGGGAGGTGAGGGGAAGATGAGTCTGGGCTGAGGCTTTGGGCACTCTGTGCTATCCCAGAACAGCAGTTGTCAACCACAGAGCCACCACAAGGGCTTGTCACTGATAAGGGTGCAGGTGTCACAACGTGACTTGTGGCTTAGAACTCTGTCAGCTGCAGATAACTGGCAGGAAACGATTCTCGGTGGGTTTCTCTCTCGCTCTTTCGCGAGTACGATCCGTGGTGTGTGTGCACCTGTCAGATGTGTGCAGGTTCCTGGGTTTGTGTGTGGGCGGCGTGCGGAGGCCAGAGACTGACTGTCACTTGAGTGTAACCGGAGCTGGCTAGTTTGTCTAGTCCAGCCGGCTCTGCCTCCTGAGCACGGGGGTTACAGCATGACCACCCAGCGTTCACGCGAGTGCTGGGGTCGGAACTCTGTGCCTCACCTTATGAAGCAAGCACGTTCTCCACTGAGCCGTCTCCCCAGGCCCTCAGTGTGTTCTTGTTATTGTTTTGGGTCCCCCACCCCCAGATAGGGTCTCACTGTAGCCCAGGCTGACCTGGAACTCACTCTGTAACCCCAGGCTGCTGAGTTCTTGAAATGTGGCTAAGCATGAAACGAGATGCAAGTTATAGAAATACTGAGTTCTGGAGACTGTGAAAAAGCCATTTAATACATGATTAGTATTTTATCTTGGTTGTGTTATTGCTACTTTTTAGTTTTGTTTAAATATTTTTTAAGCTGGATGTGGTGGTGCACACCTTTAATCCCAGCACTTGGGAGGCAGAGGTAGGAAGATCGCCGTAAATTTGAGGCCAGCCTGAGAGTACAGAGTGAGTTGCAGATCAGCCTGGGCTACAGTGAGTCCCTACCTGGAAAAAAATGAAATGTATGTGTGCGTTTATGTATTTATGTGAGAGAGAAGGAGAGACAATGGGCACGCCACAGCCTACTGCCACTGCAAACCAAGTCCAGA
>PVHP010043118.1:0-14682 GCA_004024765.1 Zapus hudsonius
ATAGAGCAGTATACTCAGAATTCATGTAATATTGGTCAGTGATGTACATTAGTGACCTATGCTTCCTCTGCATATCATTGGCCAGTTTCCCCAGGACATTCATGTAGCACCTTCCAGCACTACACAGGCTACCATCTGGAAGCTGGTTACTTTTCTGGATCCAGCAGGGTCTCTTGGTGTTATTTTATGACAGTCTCTGATATCTTCAGCAATGGGGTCTTACCTTTTGCCTGGGGCAGGTATTCAAGAGCTTAATGACACTTTCATTGTTCAATAGTGTATTATTTAATCACTGGGAGTTTGTATATTTTTTGTTGTTTCTTTTGTTAGTTTTGGGCTTTATTGAATTATTTTTAAATATAATAAAATTAGTAATTGCAATTTTCTGAATTTGTGGAGACTTGCAATTTTAGAAAAGGTTCTATGAACTATTGAGCAAAATATATATTCTGTAGAGTTTTAATAGAATGGTCTGTAGATATCTCTTAAGTCCATTTCATACTGTTATTTAGCTCCATCATTTATTTATTTTCTGCCAAGATGATCTATTGGTAACAGTCAAGTATTGAAGTTATCCATTATTATTGTGTTTGGATATATGTCTAACTATAAATAAATATAAATAAATATTAAAAATCTATAAATCTATTCATTTTATACAATTTAGTGCATCTATACTTTGTACACATATATTTAGGATTATTATATCTTCTTGGTAAATTGTTCCACGGATCAATTTAAATTGGCCTTTTTTTATCTCTTCTAATTACTTTTTCTTTAAAGTCTATTTTATCAGATAATAGTGTAGCCATGCCTGCTTGTTTTCTATTTTCATTTGTTTGGAATATTTGTTTTTTTTTTTTAAATTTATTTCACCCTAATGTAGTTTCTGTCTTTGACAGTAAGGGGTTTTCTGAAGACAGTAAAAGAATGGATTCTATTTTCTGATCCAGGCTCTTAATGTGTCTTTTTTTTTCATGGGGTGTAGGAGCACTGTGAGTTCATTGATATTAAGAGTTTATTGAAAGGTATAAGTGAATCTCTATCATGTTGATGATTTTGTGGAGTTTGGTGTTTACTTGATCTTCATTTACTTTGGCAACTATTTTAGTTTTGGTTATTTTTTCCTCTTCTATAGCTTCTATAATATGTCTATTCTCTTCTTCAGTGCAAACTATTCAGTCCAATGTTCTCTGTGGGGCTGACTTAGTACTTATACATTCATATAGCCTACATTTATGGAGGACAGGTTCTCATTCTCCTTTTATTATGAGGGGTAATTTTGCTGGGTATAGTAGTTTGTGTTAGCAGCTGTGGTCTTTCAATAAGAAAAATACTCTATTCCAAGCCCTTCTGGCATTAATAGTATCTACCGAAAAATTGGATGTTATTCTAATGGGTTGACCTGTATATCTGATGAGCTGTTTCTCTCTTACAGTTTTTAGTACTCATTCTTTATTTTCTGTGTTTAATGTTTTGCCTATAATGTGATGTAGACAATTTCTTTTCTGGTTCTATCTAATGTTCTGTATGTCTCTTTTATCTTGATGTGCCTCTCTTTCATAACACTTGGATTTTTTTCTTCTATAATTTTATGGAAAATATTTCTATGCTATTGACCTAAAGTCTCATTCTGTACGCATGATTAAAATACTGGTCTTTTAAGGTGGCCCACAGTTATCTCCTGTTCTGCTCACACTTTCTGTGAATTTGTCATTGGTTTTGGCCTCCAGATTTATTTCCTCTGCCTTGTCCTCAAGTCCTGATATTCTTTCTGTCTTCCACATTTTCTATTCTACTACCATGGATTTCCTGGGAGCTTTTTCATTGAACTGTTTCATTTTTATGTCATTTTTGGTTTGTTTTTTTTTTAGCATCTCTCTTTATTGAGTTCCAGTCTCATTTCTTGGTTTGTCTTTGTCATGGCATTTGGTTGATTGTGTTCTCTTGGAGTTCATTTGGGTGTTTGTTCAGGTCCTCTTTGGACTCCTTCTATTGATGTCTATTGACATATTGATATTCATGCCTATTTACTTCTTTTAGTTGATTCTCCTGGCTTTATTTCAGGCATTAACTTATATAGTTTTTAATTTTGTTGTATACATCAAACTTTATCATGTTTTGGAATTCTTTGGGTGGAGTTTCCTCTAAGTAGTTCTTGTTGGAAGCTTTAACAATGGGATGGAACATTCTTGATGGTGATATTTTCCTTGGTTTCTTATGTCAATTATTTGGCACTTGGGTATGTCCATCTGGGGATAATCCTTTTGTCATGCTAAGAATGTAGCAACAGTTGACTATCCATGGTGGGCTAGAACTGTTCCTCTAATAGACATGTATCTGAACCAAAAAAATAAATAAATAAATCCCTGGGCTGAGACCACTCCAGGTGATCCACTCCAGTCTGGTTTGAGGGCAGGCCATGTGTTTATTGTGAGCTCAATGCAGTGAGGTTCCTGTGCCTGGGAGGCCTAGTATCTCCAAAACTTTCCTTTTGTCTCAAGTATATCTTTGGGGTTTCTATTTGAAGAACCATGTGCACTTCATGACCCACTCCATGTGTGCATTTTCATGCTTCCAAAATCGATACAAGGTGTGTAGAAAACAACCATGTTGTCAATTCAGGGATGAAATAAATCATGACCTTGAGGAACAGGTTCTTTCCTTTCAGCTATCTCCTTTCAAACAAGTTTGCATTTTTATCATTCAGTCTTTTGTTGGTGGAATCACCCCAGGCATCCTTTCCATTGTTTCAATATACAGCAGTTGGCCATCTTTAATCATGGTAGTATACCTTTAATAGTAGTAGCACCTTTAACAAAGTGTCTCTGTGCCAGTAAGTTAAACTTGCTTGAAATTTTCCCAACTTTAAATATTAAAATTCTCAGTTCCATATCATTAGCCAAGCACATCAGACCATTACTTAAATTCAGCCTTGATCTCTCCTACCCCTTAGAAAGTTCATAAGCCAAGACTCCAAATACAATTCTCTCTGCAATTAGCATTTTCAAACTTTCACCAGAATAGTCCTTAAAACTTGGCTTACTTTATTGGAAGTTTTCTTCATTTGCAAGTAACATGGTCTCTCGCATTCTTACTCCAGCACACAAGTTCCAAAAAACAAAAATCCACATAGGCAGGTTCATCTCAGCAACTCTACCCCAGTTCTGGTACAGAAACTGTTGTAGATAGCTCACTCTGCTGGGAAGAAATTACAAACCAGTCACAGTTTATGGGAGGAAAAGGGGATTTAATTGTAGCTTATAGACCCACAAACATAGAGACAAATCACCACCATGATCTCCAAAAATAAGTACCCTCAAGTAGCCAAACCACAGGAATTCCAGGCAGCACACACATTGCTCTCTTCAGATTCATCCTCAGAAAAAACATAGGGCTGGACCTTAAGATCCACTCCTAATGGAACCTCTTTCAGCCAGACTGATGGAGACAAGCTTTAACAAAATCCTTGAATTTATTAGGGAATACTCATTCAAACTACCAATTGTATCAAGCATTCAATGGATCTTCTGTATCTACACCTTCCATTATTCCCAACAAAATCAGGTTTTAAGATTTCTGAGGCCATATCACTATTCTGGATCATTTCCCAGCTTTCTGAGTCTGTATCACTCATCTGGATCATTTTCTCAATGTATATCTTATAAATTATTTGTTTTCTTTTGAAGATTCACAAATTATACTATATCTATTGAGACTATACTTATCTTTCCCTTAATGATTCCACATGGCAAAAACTCATTGAATATTGTGACCAAGTCTCATTGTTAAGGACATAAAACTTATAAAATTTATTTTCATACCTTTGTGTCTTTTATATATTTTAATGTCATAAATCCATTTGGAATAAATGTATTCTTAAAGATTTCTTAACTTCTTCACCCATTAATTAATTGATTGGTTCACTCAATTACTTTTGAATGGGGAATTTAAAAACACAAGTATATATTTGTGGAACTGTTAAATTTTGTAAGTTATGTATTCTTTTAGCTGTTAAGATGGATTGATTTGACTGTGTTCTAGTTGGAAAAAAAAAGAAAGAAAGAAATTTACTATGTGAGTAACAGTTCACTAGCATCTGGCAATTTCATTTAGTAAAATCAACCACTGATGACTAGTCAGGTCGAGGTGTGATTCAGATAACAGAAGAAATCACTCAGATGTACAGCAATTATATCACTATTAAATTATGGCCCCACTCAAAATCCTAGTAGAAACAAATGGTTTATAATCATCCATTTTTACAAACATCAATTCCATATGCCATTCTAGCTTGAACATTATTAATTGAAATAAAAAGTCATTTTGATTTCCAATTTTAGGCATCAGAAATAGCATACCTCTCTAGCTAGAGGTATACCATTTCTATTTCCAAAGCATGGTCATGTAACCTGCTTACTTCAGGATTCTTGTGTAATTTCCTCAAAGAGTTTTATAAAAAGCAAGACTGATCCAGATGGTACATGGAGGAGGATATCCAGCTGATTGGGGATGGGAAGGGGGGGGGCATTGGGGAATTGGGGATAACAGCTCATTGTTTCATTGTTTGCCCACTGAATAATGTAACACAGTATGGACAATAAAATATATTTAAGATAAAAAAAAAGCAAGAGTGCCTGATACCTGAGTTCCAAGGGCATATGTCCTCTTGTAGATAATAAGGCAGATGAAGTTAGAATATCCAGATGCATAAATATTTGTAATTGAGATTTTGATGTTTCTTGGTTCTCTTTTCTTCTAACTTTTTAAGACACAGAATTGTTTGGCTGTCAAAATTAAACACACATCATAACTGTATGTGAGGCGGTGCCCATGTGAACTAGTCCAGTGGTTCAGAACTCATCCTGAAGTGACAGGTCACTTACAGAATGCAGTCTAATGCTATATTTAGAGGCTGTGCCAGAGACTGGTTTGCTTTGTCAGACCACCAAACTGAGCACTCGGGGCTCATTTCATGGAGCTGAATAAATGTCTTCCACTTGGCTCAACAGGAGGAATGGCAGAATCCAGGAACAATTTTACCATTTCTCAGGTTGCTGCCAAGAAACAGCCTAATTACATTCTGCATTTCTGTTTCTAAAACAAATATGGTTAAATTGACCTAATACTTACTAGAATATATATACACACTGGCTTGCATTTTCCCTGGTTCCCTGAGACTAGATTCTGTACTCATACTTAACTATGGAGAAATTAGTCATGTAGCTAGTTAGGAGGGAGCCTGAGAGGGATTAGGAGGAAGACCCCTCCTCCCACAAGTAGATAGGATGTGGCCTCAGACAGTGACCTCACATCACATTATCAAGGTCACACCCAGGCCAGAGCCCTGCCACTCTCCTCCCCTCCCCCCAGCAAAAACCTTTAAAGGTCCTAATCCAAACTTGGGACACGTTCTTTCTTTTTTCCTATCCTGACTGCTGGGCTGGAGGTGCTCCCGACAGGGTGGTGAGTTCCCCTCACCCTCCTCTGATCTTGTTACCAGGATCAGAGAGGGGAGGAGGAGAATTTTCTCTTTACCATGTGTACAATTTATTTTTTTCCACGTTTTGGTGACTCTGTGCACTTTTGATGATGATTTGTAAACCTCACCGACCACGTGGTAGCTGGGCTACTCTCCTGTCCCCTTCCCAATTCCCTTAAACTGACTCTAATCTAGAATAAAAGTGTGTAATAAAAATACTCTTGTCGAGGCTGTCCAATTTATTGGCATTCTGAGACACGAACTCTGGAAAGTGAAGTGGTGAAGCCTAGGGTGTTCCCCCACTACAAGATCAAAGAAAGAACCAAAAGAGATGTCATACCACCTACTTTAGTAGAACCAGAGTTCTGCATCCCACCCAGTCTCATCCAATCAGCTCTCTCTTTCATCCCCTACTCAGTTTTGCTGACCTCTTCCTGAGCCAGCCCCCTGAGTCCAGACCAGTCAGCTTTCTTTCATATTCACCTGGGCCACTGGGTAAAGCCCAGCACAATAAACATAAATAGGTGGAAACCATCTCTATCTTTCTTCTTTCCTTCTTTCTTTCTTTCGTTCTTTCTTTCTTTCTTTCTTTCTTTCTTCCTTCTTTCCTTTTCCTTCCTTCCTTCCTTCCTTTCTTCCTTCCTTCCTTCCTTCCTTCCTTTTCCTTCCTTCCTTCCTTCCTTCTTTCCTTCCTTTTCCTTCCTTCCTTCCTTCCTTCCTTCCTTCCTTCCTTCCTTCCTTCCTTCCTTCCTTCCTTCCTTCCTTCCTTCCTTTCTTTCTTTCTTTCTTTCTTTCTTTCTTTCTTTCTTTCTTTCTTTCGATGTTTGTGAACCTCCAGGTCTCTGCTTTGGTTAGTCCCCCCCTTCCCCCACGTTGTTCAAGCTCCCTTAGGTTGGGATGATGGAGAAAGGAACTCCTATTCTCAACATGGGCACTCTTCCTCAACCGCTTCTTGCCTTCCACATAGCAGCATCTCTCTGTGCTTCCTTCTTTTTTCTTGCCTTAATCTAATATAGTATCTCTGGCCTGTAGATTTTATTTCTTTCAATTCATAAGACAAGAATTTGGGGACATCCCAAATGTATTGGTGTGTTGGCCTATATTGGGTTATTGGTACATTGGTAAGGAACCCCAAGACTCCCTTTACACAACCCACCAAGCCTCTTGAAGCTGGTTGTCCACATTTCTGGATTAGAATTTCTGACACATAGATTTAAATGCAGTTGGGAAGACCAAACATAAGCTTTTCAGCTACAAAATAACACACACACACACACACACACACACACACAGAGAGAGAGAGAGAGAGAAGAGACAGAGAGAGAGAAGAGACAGAGAGAGAGAATGTAGATATTCCCCATGCACCTAAGTACTAATCTGATGAATCAGATTTTTTAAATTAATATCTTTATTATGAATAAGTATATAGATTGTATGAGCAACTCTTGTGAAGGTTTCCCCATTTCCCTCCTCTCTGTCCCCTACCCACTGGGCTCCTTCCTCAGTGCATATACTGGATCTGCCCATAGGTTAGGGGTTATGAACTGCACCTGAGGTAGACAGTTTTTCTTTTTTCTTTTTTCTTTGTGTGTTGTTGTTGAGGACAGTTCTATGTGTTGTTACTTGTTTTCTGCCATGAATGTAAGAAAAACTAATAAATCATCTTAGAATGAACAAGAATTATTTGGCAAGAAAGCCAATTTTATAGGATATTTTCTAAATACCCTTATAAATACTTTATTTCTTAAAGTTCTAGTTAGTTCTTTCTTCTTTTTTTTTCCTCTGTTTTTTTTTTTTTTTTTGGACATTCTTATTGACATTAGACTAAGACAGGGAAAATATTGTAGGAATGAAACTGTTCTGGAACAACCCTCTGTACATGAGAGTTCAATTTGTCTTGATAAATGTCACAGCTTCACCTGCCAGGTTTTCAAACTGGTTTAGCAAATACATGCATCTTGCTTGTGTTTTAGGGAAATGGAATGAGGGAACATTGAGGAGCTTTAATCACTAAGGAAGGATTAGAAATTGAAATAGATACTGAGTGGGGCCGTGACTCTGGGTATTCTCCCCCACCAAGGATCTCATAATCTTTCTGCCCCCTCTTCCACTCAGTTCCTTGAGTCATGGTGGATGAGTATTAAGGCTGTTTTATTGTTGAGAACTTAGGGGTCTCTGTACTTCTGCTTTAGGTTGTGTTGAAAATCATTGGTGTCTTACTCACTGGTTTATCCTGTGTTGACTGATTGGCTGTGACTATGGGTCACTTGTTCATCCCATCATTCTCTGTGGGGTTCCATATGGATCCTCCACAGTATGTCTGGGGTGGCTCATCTATTGCCAGGATGTCAGCTATCGGCCTGTGGTTCATTGGTAGGGTTGGATGAGCACAGCTCTCTCACTGCATTCTGAAAGATACAAACAGAATCTCCATTGGAGAGTGAGATTAGTGTAGTTTAACTGAGATACACATTTCTGAATTAGCTGGATTCTACTTTTAGTAGCCTCTCAGTCAATCGCTCACATAGTGCATCTCTCATTGCGGGCCCAAGAGTCCAGCTCCCAGTGCATATCGCCCTACGTCCCCAGTTCCAGTTAAGGGCTCCCCATCACTAAGTGAATATTTAGCCAAATTTAACAGCTGTTGATTGCCTCCCCCAGGCATTGGCTCCTCCATTGTGCAAGTGCTCCTTTCCTGGTTCACTGCTCCCTCCCAGTAGGAAGTGTGGTCAGCCTACTCATGGAAGCAGACTGTTTCATGCCACTGGTATCTGTTTACTCCAGCTGTCATTGACCAGCTTCCCCTGGCAGCTTATGCAGTGCCTTCCAGCACGGCACTAACTATCCAGAGTTATACCGCCCCCCAGTAACAACATACTAGGGCAGGCAGAACCAGGCTGACTCCTAGACTATCCATGGTCTCCTGCCCCAAGGACTGATCCAGACTGCCCATTGAGGAGGATATCCAGTTGAGTGGGGATGGGGAAGAGGGGCATTGGGAAACTGGGGATAACAACTCATTATTTGCCCATTAAATAATGTAAATCATTATGGACAATAAATTTTTAAAAAATTGAAATAGTATACTTTCTTATGGATTTTTTTTTGTTTCTCTTTAGATAAAAATCTTTGCATAGGGGCTGGAGAGATTGGTAAGTGGTTAAGGCACTTGTCTCCAGTGCCTAAGGCCCCAGGTTCAATTCCCCAGGACCCACATAAGCCAGTCGCACAAGGTGGTGGCCCTCGTGCTCTCTCTCTCTCTCTCTCTCTCTCTCTCTCTCTCTCTCTCTCTCTCTCTCTCTCTCTCTCTCTCTCTCTCTGCTTAAAAATGAATAAATAAAATATTTTAAAAATCTTTGCATAGGTATGCTAGCTTCTCTGGAGAGCTGTGACAAAGTATCACAAGCACAGAGAAAAAGAAATTGTCTCACAGTTGTAAAAGGATTAAGTCCAAAGTTAAGGTGTTTTTAGAGCTGATTCATGCAGAAAGATTTGATGGCTCATGCTCTATCCCCTGCTTCTCTCTTGGTTTGTGGTGACTGCTGGTGATACTTGTTTGTTCCTTGGCTTGTCAGAGCAGTTCTGCTCCTTTGCATGGTGCCCAGTGTCTGCCTAACCAATTTTTTTATTTTTTCTTTTTTTTTTTTCCGAGGTAGGGTCTCACTCTAGTCTGGATTGACCTGGAATTCACTATGTAGTCTCAGGGTGGCCTTGAACTCATGGCAATCCTCCTACCGCCACCTCCCAAGTGCTGGGATTAAAGGCGTGTGCCACCTCTCCCGGCCACCTTCCCCTTCTTATAAAGGCACCAGTCACTAGATTATGGCTTGCTCTGATCCACTATGTTCTTATCTTAATTTGAAAACATCTCCAAAGACTATATTTCCAGATAATGCTAAGTATGCAAGTCCCTAGTGAATATAAGTCTTAGGGATATAGTATTCAATTCAGCCAACCCAATCTCACCTTCCAACAAAACAAAACAAATGAACAAACAAACAGATGTTTACAGAGGGCCCACCCATTGGAAAACACTAGTCAGTCTTGTATTATGTTTCAAATATAAATATCTACTAAATTTTTTTGGCAAATGATTGTATCTCTTTATTTTTTAAATATATTTGCCTCTGTTGAATGAGTTATTTATCCATCATTCACTCTATATCCCAAAGTACATTACAACACTCCAGTACAGTATGTGATCATATATAGAGGAACTTCAAAACAAATGGGGGTGCTTTTATGATTTTTAAAAACATGTATTTATCCATTGATATTCCCAGGGTGTTGGCTCCAGGTCAACCTACAGAAATCAAAATCCAGAGATATTTGGTTCCCTTATATAAAACTGCAAAGCATTTGTAAATAATAAATACCTTTAAAAATGTGTTATACTATACAATATAAATGCTACATGTACATTACCAACCATATTGTTAGGGAGTAGTGACAGAAAAAAAAAAAGTCTGTTCATGATCAGTACAGAAGTGATTTTTCTCTGAATATTGTTTATGTTCAGAAAATTTGTGCACAGAGAGAGACAATGGTACATGTTTATTTGTTTGCTTTCAGAGCTTAACAATTAGGACCTTTACTTCAGGTTTTGCCAATAAAACCTTCCAGGATCACGCCATTGAAAATATGACCAAATTTAGACTTCAGTTGCATCACACTATGTTTTAACTTACCAATAAATTGGTCAACACAACTCTCAACAAGCATAGGATGTCCTCTGACAGGAAAATTGAGACATTTTATTACATATTGGATGCACCTTATCATAGCCAACAACCTTCAACACAAACTGAAATTATTCACTAATTTTATTTTAGTTTTCTATTGTGCCCAAATTTGGGATCAATTCTGTTCTTATCTGTGATCCCATTGCTTTACTGAGGATGGGTTGAACACTGGAACTCATTAAATTCACAGAAGCCTCTGTACAGCATTCCACGCACACAGACACTACCAGTGTGCTAACACAGCCTCTGCCCTATAGCAATTATTTTATAAATCATTCATGTACAGGGGTTTGGATTGGAGAAACCAAGTCTCCCTGTGGCTATTATACCACTCACATTTCTAGAAAGTTCATTTTTGGCTAACAATATAGCTTAAAAGAGGTAGATGGATTCATTTTAAACAACTGGTAATGACTTTTCTTTTTATGTCCCATCTCTAGACTATTCAATTTCTTGCTTTTCTTCCAGCACTGAAATAACTACGTGCACTCACATTTATATATTTTTATACACAACACCATTTGGTAATCAAGTATTATAAGGAACTAGTTTTCTGAAGCATGAAATAGATATATAAATACAGAGCTGTGACCTGTAACATCCAATTTCAAATCTTTTATTCAGAAATAATGTCCTAACAGGTAACTCAAGATTGAATTGTATGCATTCAAAAATATTAGACACGTAAAGGGAATTTGAAAAGATTCAATCATCTTACAAAGTAAGCGAAAATAATAGCCCATAAATGTCTTTTAAATGTTTTTATTTCTAAACTTGGAACATGTGACCTTTAAAATTAATTTCTTAGATGAGAAGAAATAAGACAATATTAAAGAGGAAACCATGGGATGTGAATTCTTACTGAAATATTTTTATGTCAATTTACCTATCCTTGCTTAGGAGGTCTAAAAACATGGAGTTCTAATCAACTCAACACATAGTCCATAATACATATGCAGGCCAGCTTTCATTTAAATTATGGCACTTATATTTTATATCCTTTAGACCCACTATAAGGACTAAATGTTCCTCACCCATCCCTTTACTGTCAACACCCCTGGAAGTTGACAATACTGGATTTAGGATTTTTTTCTTAATTTTCTACTACCCAAGGAAAATTTGCCTGTCTAGATCTGTGATATCTGCTTTCTTTAAGTAAATTAGGGGTTCAGGCTGGAGAGATGACTCAGCAGTAAAGCATAATTTCCTGTGCATGAGGCTGGAGGGTTCTGAGACCACCACCAGAGTTTAAATCTGCAGATCCCACATAAACAGCTGTGCATACCACACACACTTACAATCACAGTCCTTCGTGGGAGCGTACACCCAAGAATCACTTGAGCCAAGCAAGGTCTCTGGAATCATTGAAGAGATTCTGCCTCTAAACAAAGACAGAACAAAAGAGCAATGGAGCAGGACACCTTCTCCTCCTTCCACCATAGACAGACAGGAAACCCACCCACCCACCCTTACTGCAAAAGAATGTATGGGGCATCACACACACATACACACACACTACACAATATACACATACACAAAAGACCACACCACAATACACATACACACCACAGCACACCATAATAAACTCAACGCACCACACCATACCACATTACACACACAATAAAAAAAGAAGTTAGTGGTTCATTATTTAATGTAAATTCATATGGAATATAGGTTTGGGTAGAGGCTCCTGATGCCTCAACTCAAATTAATATATTTCATGAAAATCAAAAGGAACAGGGTGCAGCTGGGGGTGACATACTCAAAGATAGGGAGTCAGAAGACTCTCTTTACTGGATACATTTATTGAACCCATTTTATGTGCTTAGTAAGGACAAAGGCAAATAATTCATCCATGTTTAGATTATTTCTTCTCATAGCTATATATATATATACATATATATATATTCACATAACTGAAAATATGTAACCACCCATTTGCCTACATCCCATGACTGTGGATGAGAAAAGACCTTACATAAGAGTTGAAATAAAATATTTGAAAAGAAAAATTTTAATTAGGACTTATGAAGAGATCATTATGTTGTCTGTGATCAGGACTGAGCATAGTTTTAAAATGTCAGTAATTCAATGACAAATACATTACCTATGGTGGAATTCTAAATTAAAGGAACCAGGGCTATTCATATGGTCAATTGCTCTATTTTTTTTTTCTGTGCAGGAATAAGTGAATTTCTGTGCATATATATATATATATGTAAACCAGTGTATTTGTCTTTCTGTGCATGTATTAGTGTTGTATGCAGCTCAGTTCTTAGGTTCATTGGAGAATCTCCCTTATCATCTCATTCTACCTGTGGGACTTTGCTAAAAGAGGCATGGAGGATATGGGGTTAAGGGAAGTTGAGACGAGCTGAAGCCATGGGTAGTCTCTACACTGAGATTCCTGTAGGAGCTTCACCACTTCCCACCCAAACACCCAGTATTTTAGCTTACATCTCCAAATTATTTAGAATTTTGCCCAAATTTTACCTTTAAAAAACTGTCTAATTTTTAGGCTTTCAAAAGTTTTTATTATTCTGAAAGTAGCATGAAATAAACTGAGTTTTAGGTAGTTTTGATTTTCATTAAAATAAATCAGTAGCATGATGCATTTAAATATAACAAATGAGCTTTTTGGTTCCCATAGCAAATTGATCAGAGAACTAGAATATTTTTTTTAACTTTTGACAGTTCCCATTCTGTATCAGGTCGACTTGACTTCTCATTTGAGAGTCTCAACCTAGATTCCATCTTTGCAAATTCACACTTTGTGGTAAATCACCATATTTCTTTCATAAGTCACTGTGAAATGGCCTAATGTACCTTTCTTGAGTTCTGAGTCCTGTGTTATGTTGGCCTGGGGAGAAACACACTTATTCCTTCCATGGTCTGAAGCTATGTTTCATGTCTCTTGAGAAATTTCTGTTACTCTGCCAGGAAATTTACATTATTTTATTGGAATACCTCAAATACTTCACTATTAATGATACAAATAGCCAAGTGTTTCCGATAGGTAGACAAGAGTGTCATCTTTTTGGATGAGCAGATTATCTGATTGCTGGTTCCCAAATTCTGCCCCAATTTGATGATATCAAATTTGTCTGAGTCCCTTGCTAAATTAAACTGAATTTGAAAGTCCAAGAGGTGACACAAAGAATCTGAATTTTTGAGAAGCATTTTCATATGTAAGGATATAACTTTGGAGGATAGAGTGCTTGCTTAACATGTTTCAAGCTCTAGATTTAATTCCCATTACCCTATAAATCAGGAGTGGTGGTACTCATCTATTATCTCAGCAGTGGGGAGGAAGAAGCAGGAGAATCATTTCATCCTCTAGTGCATAGAAAGTTCCAGATACATGAGACCCTGTTTAAAAAAAATCATTTTAGTCAATACCCATGACCAACCCATTCAGAAAATGGGTTATCTCTTAATTATAAATCAATCACAAAACCAGATTGAGAGGTTTTAATTCATTGTCTACTTGACTGAACTGATAAATGTACAGTTGTGCTGAAGAGGGAAAAGTCATAATGCTGACAAAAAAGGCTAATACGAGACTCTCACAATGCAAGATACTGATGTTTCCTAATTTGTTGATTTTTTTAAAAAAATGACTTAGTTGCATGCCACTGGATGTCATTATGTATTTAATATGTATTACTTTTAATTTATTGTGAATTACTTAATTTATTTTACATCATTTTTAAAGAGAATAATATAAAGAAATTTGTTTAGCTGTCCTAGTCTACCTGATGATTCTGCTATGGTAGAATCCAGGTGATACTTAGGCAGTATTTAGTTTTAAATCTCCTCAGGTAGTTCTGGTGTGTCTAAAAAACTCAAAAGCCAGCATTTTAATAATAGAGATTTATTTTATTGATTAAATAACAGTACTGGAGAATCAGAGCAAAATTTAAAGATTCCATGATCTGGGTAGAGTGTCCCTTCTGTAAGAGCTGAGTTGCATGAACCCACACAGCACTTTCGGCTGCACACATGGGGCCTGAACCAGAAATTTCCATCCTTCAGACATCCCAATGCCATGCTCTTCATTATCACATTGTATAAAAAATAATTATTATCATATTATATAAGACATAATCACTTTGTTTCCTGGCTTTGAACTTATTTATAGCCTTATTCCTATCTGTGGCAGTGGAAGTGCCCTCCCCTCTTAACCCCTGTGTGGGGATTGGAAGATCTTGAAGGTATTTTTTTCGATAATTGACTATGATTTTTATTCTTTTAAAAAATATCTTTATTATGAATAAGTATATACATTGTATGAGCAAATCTTGTGAAGGTGTCCCCGTTTCCCTCCTCTCTGTCCCCTACCCACTGGGGTCCTTCCTTGATACACATACTGAATCTGTCCATAGGTTAGGGGGTTATGAACTGCACCAGAGGTAGCCAGGGAATTTTTTTTTTAATTTCCCCCTTTGTGTATTGTTG
>PVHP010043119.1:0-14664 GCA_004024765.1 Zapus hudsonius
ATAGTCACCGGATCCCATACTCTTGGGCTCCCAAGACAAGACGCACTGTGGGAGCTATTGACAGGGAGGCTACTAAAAATAGAATCTAGGTAAACCAGAAATGTGTATATTTGTTAACCTACACTGATCACACTCTCCGATGGAGATTGTTCTTGTATTTTTCAGGATGCAGCGAGAGAGCTGGGGCCCATCTAACCCTACCAACTGACCGTAGGCCGATACCTAACCCTACCAACTGACTGTAGGCAAGAGAGGAGCCACCACAGTCATAACGTGGAGGATCCATATGGAACCCCACAGAGAATGACGGGAGGAATGAGGGACCCACAGCCACAGACATTCAATCTACACAGGATAAGCCAGTGAGACAGAAACCAAGGATCTTTGACACAAAGACCCCTAAACCCACAACCTTAAAGCAGCCTTAATACTCATCCACCACGACTTGGAACTATGTGGAAGAGGGGGCGGAAAGATTGTAAAAGCTGTGGTGGGGGAGACTATCCAGAGGCATGGCACCCTTCAGTAACAACACACTTGGGCTACGAGGATTGGGCTGAGTACTAGGCTATCCAGGGTCCCCTGCCATAAGGACTGATCCAGATGGCCCACGGAGGAGGATATCCAGCTGATTGGGGATGGGGAGGTGGGCATTGGGGAATTGGGGATAACAACTCATTGTTTGCCCACTGAATAATGTAATTCATTATGGACAATAAATATATATTTAAGATTTAAGAATGGTCTCTAATGGGAAGTCTCCTAATTGGTAGGTCATTAAATCTTTGATTGTGTCTGGCCCATACCATTGACCTGTTCATTGATCTTTGCAGGGTTAGAGATGGGAGCCAGAGGAATTCCAGGTCAGCCTGGGCTAGAGCAGGACCCCACCTCAAGAAAACAAAAACAGAGAGAGAGAGAGAGAGAGAGAGAGAGAGAGAGAGAGAGGCCAGAGCCTTGTGTATGCTAGGCAAGTACTCATCACAGAGCAACACCCCCAGCCTCCATCTTATCAGACTAGAATAAAGTGAGTGAATACCAACCAGTGACTAAGAGCATGTTTGACAGAATTGGAAACAAAGAGGAGAACCTGCCCCTGGGATTGCTAGGGACCCCAGGACCACCCAAGTTCCACACACAACATTACAGAAGGCTTTGCAATGAGTATGATATTGAGTGGTAATTACCAGAGCCCATAAAGAGAACCATGGATTTGTTCATCTGAAAAAATGAGAAAACTCCACAAGGAAGAACATTTAAAAAATCATATAATTTCTTGCTTCAGACCATGAATATTTACGATAACACAGAATAAAATGTATACTCCCAGCTTTGGTTTTCAGAGCCCTACTTGATGGAGATAAGAGTTTCCTGTGGTGTGTTGATGTTCTCCTGTCTCCCCGTCCTTTTTGTTATTATATCCAATTTTGAAGGCCCTTCATGAAAGCACCTTGACCACTGAGCCGTCTTCTCCAGCTCTTGAAGGCCCTTCAGCCTCCCAAGTTGATTCTTCAGATGTGGCATTTTCATTGTTCTCTTCTCTCTTCGCGTGATACCTTGTCTTATTTACTCATTCAACAACAACAGAAATAACACTCTTGAGAGCTTTCTAGACCACTCAACCTGAGAATACTCAACATCAGCCACTGTCTAAATTATTACTCATCGGTTTCTGTCAAGCAGTACTTATCTTCACGTGAGATTGCATTTATTTATGAAATTATATATTTATTTGTTCCTTATTGTCTCTTTTTTTCCCATAAAATTAATTCTCATGAACTTTAATTCACCGTTGTTTCTTTTGTATCCAGAACCATAATGAATCCTGTAAAGATTTTTGAATGGAAGCATGAAAGAAAATAACAAATAATAAAATTTTATTAAACACTCACCATCAGGAAAGTAACTGCCTTGCAGATAATTCCAGAGATGATACCGAAGTTATTCATCACTTTAAGTTAATAAGATGGCTGATGATATCGAAGAAGGGCAGCTATTGCAGATTGAAATGTTTGGTTTGTGAGGTGGGCACAGGCCGGGTTCTGGGATAAGAATAGCTGTACCTAAACCTAGCTTTGAAATAGGTCACTCACAATTGGTACTTTTTCTAAGTGCTTCAGTGTTTCAAAATGCCCCGATTTTACCTCCAGCACTTCCAGAGCCTGCCCGCCTGCCCACTGTATTATTCCTAATAGCTACTATCTTAGCTGGAAGTCTTTAGCCTAAGGCTAAAATCGAAATTCTGAGTAGCTTACAGGATCACTATTAAAATGAAGAGAGAATCATGGGCCTTGAATTAAATTAGGAGTTAATGGCCAAATCACATTTCAAAATGACTATGAAAAATGACATATTTCCTGAAGTGCAGACATAAAGTTTGTGAGAACAATTTTGTTAAACTCATCATTCCCTATTTTATGGAAATTATATTTAAATTTCCATACATACAGAATATTTTTTTAAAAACTCAACTAATTCTTAAAGTCATATTCACTGTGTGCCCTTGCTGCTCAAAATGTTGAGATGAGCAGCTTTTTAATCACATTTCATTGTATTAAAAGGCAGAACCTCAAGCCTTACTCCCCAGACCCTCTGCATTAAAATGTGTATTTTAGGCAAGTGTGGTGGCTCATGCTCATAATGGCAGCACTCATGGTTAAAGCTGGAGGAAGATCCTACAAGTGTGAGTCTAGCCTTGACTACACATTGAGTTCAAGCCAGCCTGGGCTAAAGTGACATCCTACCCTATCTCAAAAAAAATTAGCTGGGAGTGATAGAGCACACCTTTAATCCCATCACTCAGCAGGCAGAGGTAGGAGGATCACTGTGAGTTTGAGGCCATCCTGTGACTACATAGTGAATTTCAGGTCAGTTTGTGCTAGAGTGAAATTCCACCTCGAAAAACAACAACAACAAAATTAAATCTATATATTAGGAACTTGGGAGATGTTTAAGTGGATAAAGCAGTTGCTGATTAAACTTTAGTACCCTAGTTTGATTCCCAGACCCCCACATAAACAAACCAGAGGCTATTGTGGGCTTCTGGAACCCCCCCCCCAAAACTGACACTGATGGAGAGATGCATGGCAGAGACAGGAACTTCTGAAAGCCTAGTGCAGCAAAGAACAGCAGCAGAACAATATCGAGAGAGAGAGAGAGAGAGAGAGAGAGAGAGAGAGAGAGAGAGAGAGAGAGAGAGAGAAACCTGGCCTCAAATGAGGTGGAAAGGTGAGGACTGACCCAAAACTTGTCCTTTGACCTCCAAATGAGTGCTGTGTCATACACCACATTCATTTTTTTCATGTAAAATATGCATATTAATGAAATTCCTCACATGATTTACATACACATTTACATACATAGGGCCTTATAATCAGCCTCTGTCTTAAAAAAAGAAGAAAGAAAGAAAGAAAGGAAGAAGAAAGAAAGGAAGGAAGAAGAGAGATGATAGAAAGGATTGTGGTAGTAAAAGAAGGAAGCATCCACAAACAAGCAAGCAGCACGGTGCTTGAAAATGGCATTTTGTGACAGGATTTGAAGTGCTGAGCCAGTGAGTCAGAACTGAAGACTGACTATCTTAGTTATCAATTAATCCACGTGTTTAGAGTCACTAGGAGTCCCTCAAACTCCCATGATCAAAAGTCTCAGCATCCTTTTCTGCATCCTTCTCCTTTATCCCTGTTCTTATAATGATATGTCCTATTCACTCAGTATGTATGAAGTCCAGGCTAGGATGTTTCCTGAGTGACTTTGTCCAAATCATTGGGTTTTCTCTGATATTCATTCAATTAACAAATTTGTGTCAGGTATTATCCTAGATATTGAGAATAAAGTGATTAAGGAAACAAAAAAAGCCTATGAGCTCATGGAACTTACAATATAAATGTTTAGATCTATATGAAAAATGGTCTTGAGAATGAGGATTCATAAACATTCCAGAGTGTGTGTGCAGCCCATCAAGGAGAGGGTTGAAGAAAAGGGAGAAACTGGGCAAGGTGGCTCATACCTGTAATCCCAGCACACAGAAGGCTGAAATAGGACAACCACATTGAGTTCAAATCCAACCTGGATTACATAGTTCTAGGTCAGTCTGGGCTACAATGGGTCCTTGTCTGAAAAGATAGAGAAAAGCCAGGTGTGGTGACACACACCTTTAATCCCAGGACTTGGGAGGCAGAGGTAGGAGGACCATCGTGAGTTCAGGTCAGGGCACCTTGAAAGTACACAGAGAATTCCAGGTCAGCTTGGGCTAGAGTGAGACCCTATCTCAAGAAACCAAAAAGAGAGACAGAAAAGAAAGGGAAAAAAAGAGAGAATAAAGAGAGAAAGAAAACGAAAGAAGGCCTGAGGAGATGGCTAAGTGGATAAAGCACCCGCTGGGCAACCTTGAGGATTTATGATCAAATCCCCAGCATCCATGTAAATACCAGATGAGTGTGTGGCCAAGGAAACGTCTCCCCTGTGGTGATGTGAGCACATGTCTATTCACCCGAGAGAGGACACAGATTGTGACATTTGCTATTATTTTGGGGTTGTTCAAATGCAAACATCATACCTGAGCTCTTGTCTTTTTTACCTAAATTAAACTCAAAGAGTACTGAGAAGGAAAATTATTAAATTTTTATTTTAATTCAGAAGTCAGGAGCAGGGAAGAGAATCCATGGACCAAGCAAGGGGGAATAGGTGCACCCATGTAGTCTAATGGCCCAAGTAAAAATTCAAGGGCTTAGGGGAAGGGTCCTTGTAAAGTCCATGGGCCTAGGGGGAAGCAAAAATACCCTTTCCCACCTTCACCATGCTGGCAGTATGATCTCCCCATAGTCATTTAGGTAGAGCTCTTTATGTTGGGCTTACTCCGACAGATTCTCTTCTCTCAGTCTCAGGGCGAGAGCTCACTTGCAAAATCATGGAGATGCAAAGGCACAGGTAACAAAGACACAGCACAGGTGACAGCCCAAGGAAGCTGCATCTCTGAGGTGGATACTTCACAACCTGAAGACAGGCTGATCCAAGAGTCTGAAGCACACTCCATGACTTGCAGGCATCCCAACCAGAGTCTCATTCCCAAGCAGTTGTTTTCCTTTTATACTGCTTTAGGGAGAGGTCTTGCAACCTTTTTCTCAGACTTGCTGATTGCCCAAGTCTTTGGAGCTTCCTTCCTATCCCCCCAGGAGGGAATTTTTCAATTGTTAATTCCCACTGGTCAGACTCTGCCCCTCAATATTTCTTTATCATTCCTATAACCTTGGACATCTGTCATGACCTTGTAAATTCCAATTCTCCCAGACATGTTGATTTTTTGACTCTCACCCCTCCCTTTCCAGGAGGGAATATTTCACTTCTTAGGTATTTCTATACAGCAGTGTGGCAGCCTACCTAAAACCCTAACACATGGAAAACAGAAACCAGGAATCCCTGCAACAGGCTTGCTTGTTAGGTTAGCAGAAATGGTGAGCTCTGGGTTCTAGTGAGAAATCCTGTCTCAAAAAAAGCAAAGTAATCTGCCTGGTTGTGGGACCCTGCTAAGGGGTGTGGAGGATGTAGGGTTTTGCTGAGTCTGGCAGGCTTCTGGGACTGTCTCTTTCTGATAAGTAAGTGGAGGCAAAGTCTGAGGGCCCCTATAAATTTTAGCAATCCTGAACACTCTAGCCCCTAGGCAGGCCACAGCTGTGCTCTGAGATTAGCAGGCAGTTCAAAGTCTAACTTAGTGCAGCTGCAATAACAAACCTAAACAATAAGGTTACATTTCCTCTGCTGACATCACAATTCTATACATGTCCAGGTATAGTCACGTAGCCCCCTCAATTTATCTATGCAAAATAGGCATTCAAAGGATACTGGCCCCTACCAATCCAACTCATGAGATGCTCACAGATCTTTCCCTTACCAATCCCCTTGCTTCCTATGCTTCTACCTCTGACTTTTCTCTATATAAACAACTGCTATCTATACAATAAATGAGAACTGCCCACTGCTGCATTTTCCTGAGCGTTTCATCTCTCGTTCGGCTCACAGCTATTCCAAGCCTCTGCTCACCCAGCCCCGTGGGCGAACAGGGAATTGATGTGCGCTGCAACTCCCTAACTAACCCACGGACCCAGACCTGGTGTGGTGATGCCCACCTTTAATCCTAGCACTCACCACTCAGGGAGTCAGAGGTAGGAGGATCACTGTGAGTTTGAGGCCCGTTTGAGGAGAACAGATTGAGTTCCAGGTCAGTCTGGGCTAGAGTGAGACCCTACCTCAAAACCAACAAACAAAACAACACAAGCAAACAAAAAATCAAGATAAAAGGAAGACACCCAGTACCTCCACACATGCACACATGTGTGTAAACATACATGAATGCATGCACACCACAGAAAGGAAGGAAGGAAGGAGTGAAGGAAAGAAGGAAAAAAAGAGAAGAGATTGCATTTCAGATCCTTTACAGCATGTTGGGGTTCTAACATTTCATTTGAAGAAAAAGCATTTCCTCACAAAAGTAAAAGGGCACTAACAAGTTGAAACCTGAAGACTTTTCTAGAAATGTGTTCTCTCTGGTCTTCATTTCCAATTTTCTTTTTTTGGAGTCAGAATTTTTTTTCAGATGACACTCAACTTATTTTAGTGTGTAAAAGGACATAAGTAGGCATGTACACAGTTCAGTTTAGAAACCTATGATGTTGGAACGGAAATGTGGAAATATTCTAATATTTGTCACATGATGCTGAAAAGCAGGTCATATGACTAGGTGAGTCACTGCTTTGACTTGTTATGTGTGCATGCAGTATGTGTGTAGAGGGAGTATGCATGTGTGTGCAAATGCATGCATCCTGTATGCACCTATGTGGAGACCACAGGACATCAGGTGTCCTTCTTCATGGCTCTTTTGTCTTGTTTACTTGAGACAGGCTCCATCGCTGACCATGCTGTGTATGCTGTTTTTCCATTGGACTGGCTGAGTCTCTGCCCTTCTCAGCACTGGGATTATTGCCATGAGTGGCCATGCCTGGCTTTTTATGTGGGCGTTGGGTACTGACCTCAGCTCCTCCTGCTTGTGCTGCAAGAATTTTTATCCACTGAACCATCACCCCAACTCTTTGCCTTTCAGAATAATGTAGTAGGGAAAACAGAAGCATAAGTGCCTTTTAGATCCAAAACATTTTACCAGATTTATCTGAGAATGTTGACAGAAAGAATAGACAAATAAGATTATCTTATGGTTAAAGGGCATAGCAACAAATCATTCTTCATGATTCTAAGGGTGGGGTGAGGTTTTCATTCCACTCAACTGAGTACTAAAGAGTTACTCATTAGCTTCCTGTTCTCCGTAACAGTCAGCTGGTGAAGCAGAGTGAATTACCTGACCGGTAAACTCAGATAAACAGCTGAACATATTGACCGAGTACATCTGTAACCAGTTTGATCTCTGTGCCTTGTCAGATATGGTGAGTATATAGATATGCTGAGTATACATATATAACTAGCATTTAAAAAATTATTCATTTGCAATCAGAGAGAGACAAACAGAATGGGCACTCTGGGGCCTCTAGCCACTCACTCACTCTAAGTTAACTCCAGTCAGTAAGTTGCCCAGGCTGGCTTCAAACTTTTTATCCTCCTGCCTCAGCATTGCAAGTACCTGAGATTGCAATAAGGTGCCAGTGTACCTGGCTCTAATAGATTTTATCAGCAATAAGACAGCTTTTATTGTCCATCCAGTTATCTGTGAAGTCATTTCTAGATTGCTATGTACACAAAAGAGAAAGGCATGTTATTAATCAACAATGCAATAATATGCCATTGAAGAGCAGAGTTTAGCAAAGTCCATACAAAATGAATTTTCAGTGCTAAATTGCCACACCTCACCTTTCCAACCAATGACCCATAAAAATCTAACACGGAGGACAATCTGAACCACAACTATGCTACTGGAACAGTAGTTGCTTAAGATGTAGATAGGGAACCAAAAATCTAAAATTGACCTTGATTCCATAAAAATTATTTAAATGTAGATGTTTGTGATGGTTTATATTAATTATTTGACAGGACCTAGAATCGCCTGTGAGGGATTATCTATATATAGTAGTTTAGCCTCTGGACATTTGCCTGTGAGAGATTATATAGATTAGGTTAATTGAAGTGGGAAGATCAACCTTATTTGTGGGCAGCACCCTTCCATGAGCTAGGGTACTGGACTGTATAAACAGGAGAGAGCTGGGCTGGAGAGATGCCTTAGCAGAAAAGGCATTTACCTGCAAACCAGAAGGCCCCGAGTTTGGTTCCCAGTACCCATGTAAAGCCAGATGCACAAGGTGCCTCATGTGTGTGGAGTTCATTTGCAAACGTTGGAGGCCCTAGTATACCCATTCTGTCTGTCTGTCTGTCTGCCTCTTTTTCTCTCACACTCTTTCAAATAAATAAATAAAATATTTTTTAATAAGAGGAGAGAGCTGGTTAAATCACAGCATTCATTGCTCCCTGCTTCCTCACTGCGCTGAATGTGGCCAGCTTTGCCTCAGGCTCCTGCCATTATTTCTTCCCTGCCAAGATGGACTGTAACCCAAAACTGTAACTGAAATAAGCCCTTTTTCCCTTAAACTGTTTTTGCCAGATATTTTCCCCCAGTAATGATAAGGTAGCTAATACAATGTTCTTTTGGATAAGGTGTGAAGTGTCCATCTCATACATAAATGAATAGACCCACCTATCTGGACTCACAAGCTCACGTTGCTGCTGGAGGTGCCTTACTGGAAGGTGGCTTTTCATACCTTCATGGTCTGCTCAGAAATTGTCAATTGCTTCTCTTCAGGCCTGAGACCCTCCTTTTCCTGTGGTCATGGCTCTCACTGATGCTCAGATGTGTCCCATGTTGTATAATGAGCCTTATGATCACTTTGCTTGGGGCTTGATGTCCCATGGGAGCAGGGAAGTTTCCAAAATGGATGGCTAACTCATTGGGAACCCAATGGCCAATCACCAGCTTATCATTTACTTTAAACCCTAGTTTTATTTGACTAGCTTTCATTCATTTTATTTTCTCCAAATTCATTAACTATGTTTTGCCTGCCCCAAACAGCAATATAAAAATCACCAAAAAAATAAGAGGGATTGAGTTACAAATGAAGGTCTCTCCTACAGAGTACAGTTAATGGAATGGAACAAGAAAGATATGTAAAATAGATTTTTAAGATTAATTTTTTTTCATGGTAGAGTCCTACTCAAGCCCAGGCTGACCTGGAATTCACTCTGTAGCCCCTAACTGGCCTCTGATTCATGGTTATCTTCTTGTCACAGCTTTTAGTGTGAGCGCTGAGATTAAGGGCATGTACCACATGCCTGGCTAAATTAGCTTTTTAAATGGCATAGCATGACTCCTCCACATTTCAAGTATTGGTCCACAGTCATCCTTCAGTTCCCTGTGTCCATTCACCCATCAAAACCTGGAGCAGTTCCATTGTGGCATATTCCTAACATCTAAAGTCATGAGTCTGGAGTTTACAGTGGTAAGAGGTATGCCTATATTCTTTCTCTCTCCCTCTCCATCTTACTCCCTAAGTAAATAAATAAACTATTTTTTTGAAATCGTTTATTTGCATGTGTATGTGCACCAGGGTCTCTTGACACTGCAAATAATGCCTGTCTGGCTTTATGTGGATGGCTGGGGAGCTGAACTCAGGCCATTAGGCTGGCAAGGAAGTGGCTTTAACCACTGAGCCATCTCTCTGTTCCCCTGAATGTTGACCATTTATCCTGTCTCTCTCTCTCTCTGTCTTTCTCTGTCTCTCTCTATATATACACACATATATATAATCCAAGGTAGTTGTAACATATATATTATATATATATATATATATATATATATATATATATATATATATATATATATAATACTCTTTTTTTTTCTAGGTAGGGTCTCACTCTAGCCCAGGCTGACCTGGAATTCACTATGTAGTCTCAGGGTGGTCTTGAACTCATGGTGATCCTCCTACCTCTGCCTCCCAAGTGCTGGGATTAAAGGCGTGTGCCACCACGCCATACACACACACACACACACACACACACACACACACACACACACACACATATATATATTACAACTACCTTGGCTAATCCTGCTACAAAATCTCCATTTAATGTCCATCAGGCCAGTGCACTGTTATGAACCTGGCCGCTAGCCAGTGAGACAGCAGTAGCAGGCAGAAGTCACAAGAAAAGACAGCATCAAGACTGAAGTTTCCAAGGGAGATGTTCTAACACAGGGCAGATGCAAAGATAATTCATGCATTGCCTTTGTTGTATGTGATTATTGTTGGTTTTCAGTTCTGTCTGGAGCCCTGCTTAACAATCCCCCCCCCCATTTTCTAAATACCACTTTACAGACCACTTTTGAATATTTCTTTCTATTTCTTGCCTGTAATTTAATCTTGGACTCTGTAAAATTGACTTTACTTTTCTAAGAAAAATATTTTCTTTTTAATACAGCCATAGGAAAGTTAGACAGAGATCAATCAATAGTTGAATGGGTTCATAAAATGGCCAATTAGAATGTAGCAGCTGTAACCATTTCCAATTTGAGAAAGCAGCTGTAAAAACAGATGTTTTATAGTTTGCTGCATCAGAGAAAGTTATTTTCACATGCTTTGTTGAGGTTGCTGATGATTGAAGGAAACATATTTTAGGAAGTATTGTATTTTCCTTTTATACTCTAAAGTGGTCAAGGTCATCTCTTAATTCTGTGAATTAAATCACCCAAATCAGTAAATCAGTTACTGCTTGTATCGTTGGAAAAGTAGTACTTGAATAAAAGTAGAAAAGACACTTTGGCCCAATTTGCTTGAAGTTATTTTTGTCAAAGACAATTTTGTATTTTTAAAAATTGTATTTATTTATTTATTTGGTTTTTAAAATATTTATTTATTTTCAAGCAAAGACGAGAGACAGACAGAGAGAATGGGCACCCCAGAGTCTCTAGTCTCTGCAAACGGACTCCTGATGCATGTACCACTTTGTGCATCTGGCCCTATGTGGGTACTGGGGAATCGAACTCTGGTCATTAGGCTCTGAAGGCAAGCACCTTAACCACTGAGCCATCTCTCTGGTCCACAATCTTGTGTTCTGATGAAATTAAACAACAGTATTTCTGCATTTATCTGAGACCCAGTGATTAGCTCACTTTTTAGCACTTCTGAATCATGCTTTCATAGAATCACTTCTCACCTTTCATCCCTGATGTGTCTTTTGGAGAAACAGTGGCTCATTTGGTTATCACACTCATCATATTTCAGCTACACAGTCAACTTTTTCATAGAGTGATATGTTTAAAACCATACTAGAAAATCAAAATGGTTACATGCCTGGAATCCCAGCACTCAAGATGTAAAGTCAGGAGGATCAGAAATTCAAGGTTATCCTCTCAGCTCCATAGTGAGCTCAAGGCCAGGCTCTATGAGACCCTGTTTTAGTGAAAAAGAAAAGAAAAGTTAGCAGATCAGTCTAGGGTATATAGTGAGAGAGATCTAGCCAAAAAACAAAACACACAACAACAATGAAAAGATAGGAACATTGTTAATAGAGCAAAACGAATGTTAAAGAGTCAAATTTTCGACAACCTCCATAGATAGGTTTATTATAGTCTTCCACCCTCTCTGTCCCTCCCCCCCACCCTGCCCCAAAATGAACTTCTTCCTTTCAACTAGTCCCTGAAGAGAAGCCCCAATAAGTGCCTCTGACGAGTCATTTATTGGGGCTTAGAAAGTAGCTTCATGACTTCTAGGTGATGATTTACAATACTTGTAGTTTTTTCTTTTTCATTTTCAGTATGTGTGTGTACCTCATCAGAAAACAATTTAGAAGCTGAGAAAGGTGATTGATACCTGTAATCCCAGCATTCAGGAGGTTGAGGCAGGGGTATCTGAATTCAAGGTCAATTTGGGCTACAAAGAAAGATCCTTTTGCAATATGCAAATTAATCAAGATAAACAAAAAACAAATAAATAAATGTAAGTCATGAAATTGTTTCCCCTACTCAGGAGATCACCATATGTTTACTTCTGGGTGAAAATACAACAGTGTTGGAGTTATTTGAGCTTTATGTACATGTGGTTTTCTGTCAATACTTTAGGAGAGTTCCCATAATTAATTATTAACTATTCTCTTTCTTATCCACCTGGTATTCCAATTACACATTCACTACATATTTTTGCTTTTTAAAAAAATATTTTTAAGCAGAGAGAGAGAGAAAGAAAGAAAAGAAAGAAAAAGAAAGAAAGGATAAAAGAAAGAAAGAAAGAAGGAAAGAAAGAAGGAAAAATATGAATGGGTACACCAGGGCCTCTGGCCACTGCAAAAAACTCCAGATGCATGCACCACTTTGTGCAGCTGGTTTTACATGGGCACTAGGGAATTGAACCCCGGTCCTTAGGCTCTGCAGGCAAGTGCATGGATATCTCTCCAGCTCTCATTACACCATTTAAAATTATATTCTGGTTTTGTTTGTGTTCTCTCTCTCTCTCTCTCTCTCTCTCTCTCTCTCTCTCTCTCTGTCTCCTCACTCCTTCCCTCCCTTTCTCTCTTCCCTTCCGTGTTCAAGGTCATTGGTCTTCTTGTGTCCAGACTCCTGTTACTCACATCGAAGAAATTGTTTATGTTACAGTGTTTTTGGTTTGGGATCATTTTGATTTGTTCGCATTAATCTGCCTAGGAGATCGTCTGTGCTGAGCTTTCGTTATGGAAGAGCCAGAGGCATCACTAGCATCCTGATCTTTCGTCTTCCCTGATCTTCCCTGTGAGTTTTAGACTTCCAGTACTTTAAGACTGTTCAGAAACTGTGTGCATGTTTCGCAGGCTTCAGCATAACCCATGGTTACTCTCAGTGGGCTGAGGGAGAGGGAGTCTTGCAAGGGGGAAGCATTCCATAATTCTATGAGTAAATCAATCTTTTAGATATGTTTTTTGAGGATGTTACTTTTCCAACTGTTTCTTCACTTCTCCCCAGTCCCTTATTTCTGCCAAGGTGGTAATCATGCCCTTTAATGCCTTGAACATACTAATGATAGTTATTTTGAAATTCTTGCCTAACTATTACAGTATCTGGATCTCCTGATTATTTTTCATTCAGTATTTTGTGAATTACTGTCTTTTACTGTGCTGGGTGATTTTTCCTTTAATGTCAAAGATTATATGTGGAAAATTATAGTTTAGTCTCTAGATGATGTTATTTTCCTATAGAGAGTTTGGATTTTTCTTTTTCTCACTAATCTGCTAGCAATCCTGTGATTTCTAGTCTTGATTGTCAACTTCAAATGGGATTTAGAATTGCCTAGGAGCAAGCTTCAAGGCATGTCTATGAGGTTGTTTCCAGAAAGGTTTAACTGAGGTGGGAAAACATACCCTGAATATGGGCAAAAGCATCCCGTGGGCTCTACTCTCAGACAGAATAAAAAGGGAAAAAAATGAGCTGAGCTCCAGCACGCATGTCTCTGACTACAGATGCAATGTGACCAGCTACCTAGTGATCCTGCAGCCATATTACACTGCACCCTTAATCCATGATTCAACACAAAGTATTCCTTCCATCAACTGCTTTTGTCAGGCATTTCATCACAGCAACGAGAGAGGTAACCAATCCAGAATCTCAAGTCACCTCCCTAATCAATTGATACGGTTCTAATTGAAACCTCACTTCTGATTTTCCCCAGTTCCCCAGGCAGGGCTCTCAGGATCCCAGCATGTGACATGCAGTGTTTCCTCCAGCTCTCTGGCAGCATGAGCCTGCAGGGCCTCTGCTTAGCTTTGTAGCTTCTACAGCCCCTTTGGGACTTGAAGATCCTGGGTTCACCCCTCAGAACGTTTTCTTTAGGGTCTCGGTGTGACAAATCTGCCATTTGGCAGCTTCCTTGTGGCTTCAAATAGATTTTATTTTTGTCCAGAACGTCTAGTTCTAAGTTATGGTTAGAATTACTAAAAGAATTTTTTTCTTTTTCAAATAGGACCATAGGGAGTAATGACTTTTGTTTAGTCTTGGTATCTTTGTATCTCAGTGATCAGGAATCTCAGTCTCATAAACAATTAACACATCAACTAAGGTCTGGTCCAGAAATGGAATGGAATGCATGCCTACTGGGGTGGGGGTGGGTGCTCAGCATACTAGGGACATAGGTCTTGCCATATATCCAGAGGGACCTTAAACTGTGGCAATCTTCCAGTCTCAATCATCTTCCTGTCATCCTTTTGAGTGCTAAAATTACAGCTGCCCACCACTCTGCCTAGCCAGAATCCTAGGGATCTAAACCAGCTAGTTTTTATAGTATGCTTTTGACATTTTTATCATAAATCTCTAGTCAGTATCATATCCACAAAGTTTCTTTTCATAATTATCCTTGCAAGCACCAGTCCTGGCTAAGGCAGCAACGTTTTCTATGCCAAGTAGCCTATGAATTTAAATATACCGCTCATGGAACGCTGTGGCTGAGTAAGCACCACAGGTGACAGTGACTCTCAAAGAATTTAGAGCTGATTTGCTCACTGCCATGATTCTACAGAGTCCAGTAATAGCCTTGATAATTTAAAATATTTTAGATATCATCTCAGGAGAAAATGAGCACGCGATCCAAATTGCTTTAAATAGATTCTGAACTCCTAAAAACTATGTCTTCACCATCTTTTTTTTTTTTTTTTTTT
>PVHP010043120.1:0-14672 GCA_004024765.1 Zapus hudsonius
CTGTCCCCAAGATAAGATAAGCAGATCAAAGCCTAACTTATTCCAACTGCAAATAACAAACCTAAAGGTTTCATTTCCTCTGCTAACATCACCATTCTCTCACAGATCTTGCTTCCTATGCTTCTACCTCTGACTTTTCCCTATAAAAACAACTGTTATCTACCAATAAAATGAGAACTGCCCACTGCCGCGTTCTCCCTAGGGTCTCATCTCTCGTCGGCTCATGGCTATTCCAAGCCTCTGCTCACCCAGCTCCCGTGGGTGAAGGGGGAGTTGATGCGCGCTGCAACCCCCTAAGTAACCCACGGACCCAGAGTCAAAAACCATATGGTTTTCCATTTTCTGCTCTCTCTCTTAACCTCAAATTTCTGTCTTAGGAATCTCAATTTTCAGTAGATTTTTGATCCATTTTTAACTTTCACCTTATATTCATATGGCAATACTCAAGTCTGGTTGGAATTGAAGCTCCTCAATTTTGCCTCTGATAATCCCTGACCCTGTCAATGATTTAATTTGCTTATTACAGATTTGTTTTTTAAATAAATTATTTATTTATGAGAGAGAGAGAAAGAGAAATACAGAGAAATGTCAGAAAGAGAGAGAGAAAGAGGGAGGGAGGGAGAGAGGAGAGAGAGAGGAGAGAGAGAGAGAGAGAGGAGAGAGAGAGAGAGAGATATCTGTCAGGGATTTCTACCACTGCAAACTCCTTATACATTAGCCATTATGTTCATCTAGTTTTACCAGTGTACTGAGGAATTGAATCGCGGTCATCAGGCTTTGCAAGCAAGCACCTTTAACCATTTAGCCATCTGTCCAGCCCACAGGTATACTAATTCTTCACTAAGCTATTTAAGTCACCTGACAGTATGAAATATACAAGAAAACTCGGTTATTGGAGTCACAGAAAATATTTAATGATTTTTTAATGGAAGAAACATATGATGACATATTTATTCCTCTTAGGGAATTAATTTTCTTACATTTGGTATTGTCATGTTTGTCTGGAAAATATACCTTTGTATCAAAATTAAAAATGATCTTGCAGTGAATCTCTGACAGAAAAGAAGACAAATGTCTAAATAGAGACATTATGCCCCACTCTTAGGCTGTTAGACTATAAAATTATAAATTTTTTAGTGTGTTTAATAGACAAGCATGGGTCCCAGCTTACAGCTGACTTCTACAAACAAGATAAAAGCCTTCTAGCCTCTACCTACCAAAGGAATGGACACAGGGCAAAGAACCAGCACTGGTGCCAGTTTCAAACTCTTTCCCATTCTCCAAGCATTATTTCCTTTGTGAGGATGGTGCCAGATAACTTGCATAGCAGAGGCAGAAGTCAGAGCAGTGTGTCAGCCTCACAGGAGACAAGGCCAGGTTTTCTCTAAAGAGCAGTTTCCAAAATCTGGCTGTGTTATTTAGATTTGAGGCTGGAGATCTTGCTATACTAGACCTTCATAAGTCTCACCTAAAATATTTTGTGGAACTCAGCCCACAAATCTGAATTTTATCCAATATTCCAAGTGATGCTGATGGAATAGACCAAAAAATTATATTTGAGAACCCCTCATAATGAGTTCAATTATGCAGGTCATAATTGAGAGTTAGAAACATCTCCTAAGATATAGTTGACAAGGACTATATTTAACTCCATCTGGCAAAAGAGCAATGAAGAGGAGGCAGAGAATTCTTTGTAATTATTATTAAAGTCATTGACACAAGAAGCTGTACAACCTCCAACATTCTCCGGCTTTGAAACTTGGAAGAAGATGATGAGAGAATTATTAGGGAAATGGAAAATAGTAGACAGAGTATAAGAGGAAAATTTCACTTACCAGGTTGTAGATCAGCAATATCTAGATCAATGGTTGTACACATTTCCTACGAAGGTGTTTGAAAGTTTATTGTAGGTGCCTACTGTTTTGGAGTTTATATTTATTGTGCTTCAGTTACATCATTATAGGCCTTTCCCACTGCAAATTTGTAAATGATTTTCATTCTTAATAGCACTTAATCATGAATATCTTCTTTTTAAGAATGTGACATTTCCTTAGCTGTTTTTATGAACAAGTTAATCATTACTGGATGTATCCTAAGTGGCAACTGTTGTCAAGAATCTGGCATTGTGTGTAGAAAATATTGAAAAGCAGCTTCTTTTGAGTTAAAATTCTAGCTCAATAAGACTTGTTTCTATCTGGGTATAATTAGGGGTAGAAAAGATGTCATAACTGCTGTGATATAAATTAGTGCAAAAATAAAAATCATTTATTTTCTAAATTAAATGAGAATGTGTGAGTGCACTTATGCATTTCCATAATCAGACAGTTGCTTGCCTAGTGACACAAATTATTATTACTATTATATTATTATTTTGTTTTTTGAGACAGAGACTTACATATCCCAGGCTGGTCTCTACTGTGTTATGTAGTCAATGATGGCTTTGAATTCCTATTCTTCCTGCCTCCACTTCTTGAATTCTGGTCTGACAGGTGTGGAACACCAAGGCCAGCAGTGACATAAATTACTAATTCAACCTGGTGAATTTTAAGTCGGCTGTTGATTTGCTGAGAAGTTAGTATTGAGATCTTTTTTTGCCATGGCTGTTGTTCTTGTCTGAGTCATGTTTTATTACAGGGAACTGTCGACACAAAACACACAGCTTTCACCTCAAAGCAAATAAGAGATAATTTATTCTGGAGCCACCTCTGAATTATTATGGCATAGTAACACAGATTTAGTTGCCCCAAACACCATGTTTCAACATGTTAACAATTTCATGAAGGTTTTATAGTTATAGAACAAAAGAAAATCATAAACCAAAGCACCTTTCTGATACATTGGCGGAAACATGAGGTTGGAGAGTTATGGCCAAGTAGGGGTCTCTGATGCTATCTGATGACATTCTCATCTTTCAGATTGGTGGAAGCTAGGGATTCTCTTTGTACACTTCAAGCAGATTAATTTATGCCACAGCATATGAAGTTAGACACAGAGGTGGGTCTTAATTGGCCATCAAAGAGGCTCTTAGCCCAAGATAATATGACTGTTTACCTTCGATTTTCCAATGTCTCCACATTGAAATTCTAATCAGTTGATTAGTCCTTTCAGGCTATTCAAAGTAGGTGCAGCTGCATTCCAGGAACTTTAGTTCACAGAACCATATAATGCTATCCAGCGAGTTTTTAAGATGGATGGTGAATGGGGTCCTGGCATATGTACCTGTCTGCCTGCCTTCCTGCATGTGCATGTCTGGAGAGCCCGTGTTTCTTCCATTGGTGACACTGTTACTGCCATGACATGGCTCTTGCTTTCTCCTCTGCCTCATCACCAACACATGTCTTGTGTTAGCAAGTGTGATGATTACCAATGTGGACATCAGCCCCTTGGTTTACTCAGAAGCTCTCAGGGATTGCCCATATCTGTACTAAAAAGATCTACAGGTTTAATTTTCCTGCCTCTGTTGCTGCTAGGTCTCAGTATCTTGTATGAATGAGTTTCATATTCCAGTATGTTCTCACTGTCTTGATATAAAATGTCTTGGTTGAATCATACTCTTTATAAAGAAAGAGAGTGAGGATTGGCATTTCAATGCTGGAATGGCGTTTTCGTGGTCCTTAGGAATCAAGGATCCTCATGTTTACATGCTTTTCAATACTTTGCACTCTGTCAATGGTTGAACGCATATTCCGAAGCTCTCGGCATCATGGTGTTCCAGGAACCAAGGAGAAAAAGGAGGGAAGAAAAGTGTTGTCTTGTTTTATGACGAACTCATGGAAGCCACCATAGAAACATGTCTCTTTAGATCTCTTTGTTTAGCACAAGCTTTAATCACACATAGGAATAGAAAGCAAGAGAGGCTAGAAATCTAGTCTGTAAACCAGGACGCTGAGCTAGTCGCTAGAGAGGCTCAAGGTTGGTGAGGACTTCAACTCTGTCATATCATAACTTGATTAATTACTCAGTAGCCTTAAGGGTCATAGGAAAAGCCAGAGCACGTAAGAAGGCAGGGTATTTAGGAAAAAGAGAATTGTCATTGTGTTAGTCAGAGTTCTCTACTGGAACAGGAGCCATAGAATGTAAAGGTATTATAAAGATGATTTATTTGATTAGCTTAAAGGATACTGACTGGACAGTCCAATAATAGCTGTCTGCTGGCTTATCAGAGAACATGGTAGATGCGAGGTTACTGAGGCTGGATGTCTCAGCAATTTCAGTCTGGCACTGAAAGCCCTGAGGGTTCCTGTTAGGTTTCAGTCTGCTTTGGAAGGCTGATGAAGCTGAGTTTCAATGTCTGTGTCTAGCAGTAACAGGGTAGATAAAATATTCACTTCTGAGTAGCAAGGATAACTGGGTTAAGGCCCTGTGCTCTCTCAGAGCTTCTTTATATGTAGTCCTCCTCTGGAAGGACAGTCACTGTGGGGGAAGGCCTTCCTTCCTTAGTTCATCTTTCTTTGGGAACTGCCTTACAGATGCATCCAAGTGGTTTGTCTCCTACTTGGTTCCCAATCTGATCAAATAACTCTTTGAAGCTACCGTTTGAAAGCATTTGGATACTGGCTTCTGAACTTTGTAACACAGGTGTAAGGGACAGATTGCTTCCATCAGTGTGGAACAAGTTCTGATCCTTGAGATCCTTTCTTGGCTGAAGTTTATGAACTGAATCTACAGTGTGTTCTTTGAAGGCTTGAAGGGGAATGAAATAAAGACCTTCAGTTATATATGCTGCTGAGTGGGTTTGGTGTGCTTGAACGAACTAGTCTGGGGCTAGGGATGGCTCAGCTCTTAAAGGCACTGGCTTGAAAAGCTTGAAGGCTCTGGTTTGGTTCTCCAGTACCTACAAAATTCCAGATGCACATATGGAGTTCATATGCAGAGGCAGGAGGCCCTGATGCACCCATCCTGTCTATCTCTCTCTCATAGTTAGATAAATAGATAGATTGATAGATAGACAAAAAATAAATTTATATATTTAAAAGAACCAACCTGAAATTTGGACTAGGTATACACACAGACACTTTAGCCACATTCAATAATAATAAACTGCTTTATACCAATATTTTCAATCAAGGAGAACGAATGATAAGAACAAATTCATGTGTGAAATCATGGCTAAAGTTTTCAAGAAGGCTCTTGATGGATGGGCTTTAATCACTTCCTAGTCTCCTTGCTGGTAATAGGGGAGTCTCATCCCAGGGTTATGGGATGTCTGAACCCAAGGCGCTTAACACTGCAAAGATAAAATCACAATCAATATTCATGGCTTTGTAGAGGAGGAGACATATGTCATACATGTGACTAGGGATTGGACTCAGAAACAGTGAACAATCAGGGTCTGCAGGAAACAGGCTTTGTAGTATTAAGAGGGTGAGATATCCCTAAGTTCCTGTGAGGGGAGGTGATTGGTGTTGAATAATTCTTCTGGTTGGCAGGAAATTGAAACTCAATACTCAGGGATAAGTAGGAATGGTGCCTGGAGCCTTTGATAAAAAGAGCTGTTTGTCTGGGAGACCTTATCTGTGGGAACAGAGCTGGAAAGGGACCTTGCATTTTGGTCAGATGAGGCCCTTCTGATTTTACCAGATGTCAAGGCAGCACATATTACTGAATTTTAAATGTAGGCTTTACATCATGCACTGAAGATTCCACTGGGCTGAGAATTTCCTTCTGCTCCTCATTGGGGATATATTTAAATGGGGAGATTGGAGTCTTTGTTATTTTCAAGTACAGCAAATATCAGGGCTTGGCTAACATTTTTCTCTTTAACAGTCCTGACATTTGTTTAAGCCAAGTTGTAGATTTTGTAGACTCATACTACATTAAGTAAATGGTAAATAGTATATAAATTATTTTATTTGTCATACGACATGTTAGCAATTGGACAGTTCTTACGGTATCCTCAGGGCATTTTGTAACATGATTCTGGGAAAGGAAAATCAGGGAAAGAAAAGTGTAGCTGAAATGGGCCAGGAAATTAACATAGTGCTAGGACCAGTGGCAACAACTCTACTACTAAAAGTCAAACCAAATGCAGGTTACAAAATCGTGAGCTCTCATATTACATCAGAATTGGGCTTGCATTCTCTAGAGTAAATATCAATGATGGTTTCCAAACTCATATGGGAGTCTGGACAATGGCACAAATCTCGCCCTGAGTGAAGAACCCACAGATTTTTGGTTTGGCATCAGAAGAGTTGCTTCCTGCCTTGCAAGATGCACCAGGAAGCTCAGCCCTAGAGGATGGATGACTCTAATCAGCTAAGGTACAAAAGAGCTTAGTGAGGGTTTTGCATGGCCAAGACTTCTCAGAAACTAATTTTTTATATCTTTATTATGAAAAAGTATATGGATTGTATGAGCAAATCTTATGAATATGTCCCCATTTCCCGACTCTCTGTTCCCTACCTACTGGGGTCCTTCCTCGGTGTGTATACTGGATCTGTCCACAGTTAATGACATTCTTTCCACACATTTAATAATCTCTTTTACTGTACTGGCCATACCAACTCAACTAAACAAGATTTCTTCCTTTAGATTTTACTTTTTCAGAATAACTGTTATGTAGACAGGGGAAATATAGATGTATAATACAGAAACCGTAATAACATAAGGGTAACATGACAACAAATTAGAGTTGATCTCTTTTATTAGACTATGTATTAAAATACTGCATACAACATAGGGCCATACAGATATACAAAGCAGATATTAATAGACTTAATTGAAGTGGTGTATGTCTATACAGTATAAATGACTTCAACACCTCACTTTCATCACTGAAAAAATATAACAGAAAATAAGCTAATATATTCTAGAGTTGACAAATACTAAAGAACCAACTGACCCACAGATATTTACAGACTTTCCCATTGAATAGCAGTAAGGATACATTTTTTTTTCCTCATTTGTAGACACAATATTGTTTAGGGCAAATCATGTGTCAGCATCCAAACCAGATCTCATTAAGTGAAAAAAAATGTAATCATATCATTTATATTCTCAGACCACAGTGAAATGAAATAAAAGTCAAGAAAAACATGCAAAAGAAACCAACATTTAGAAATTGAGCAATTTGCATCTAAACAACAAATGGGTCACTGAGGAAATTGAAAGAGAATACAAAGCCAAAAATGTCTTGAAAAAGAAGAAAAAATGAAGACACACCCATTAGTCTGTGGGATACAGCAAAACCAGGATTGTGTGGGAAGTTCATAGCAATCAATACAAACAAGCAAACACACATACATACATACACACACACACACACACACTTGAAAAAAGGTAATAATTCCCCTCAAATTCATTGAAGAGTAAGAAAAAAAAACAGAGTAGTAGCAACACAGTAAGCTACTGAGGAAGCTGAGGGCACCACCTGGTATAACATGAACAGAATGAGAGGAAGCCTAACCTCAAGAATAATTGCTCAGGCCTGCATCTCCCTGTCCCAGCCATTGGTTCCTTCCCACACTGAGCTTTTGATCAAAGAGACCCATGAGGTCCCCAAAATGTGACAAACTTCTGTCAAAGCTCTTGAATACCTGTCCCAGGCCCAGGATAAGACCCTATTGCTAAAGAAATCACAAAGTGTCATCAAACAACACCAAGAGATGCTTCTAGATCCAGAATGGTAACCAGCTCCCAGATGGTAGTATGTGTAACATTGGAAGGTGTTGTATGAGCTGCCAAGGGAAATTAGTCAATGATATTTGGAGAAAGCAGAGACCACTAATATACAATACAGACAGTTGTCACAAGAATGCTGAACACATGGCTATGTGAACACATGGAAGAGAAGAGCAAGTTAAGAAATGCTCATCTGTGCAATAGTGGCACTAAACTGAGGAGGTTTAATGATTGACTAGGAGATAAGCTTAGTGACAAGGAGCCCTTGACTGGGACTGGAATCCATGGCATAATCCTATTGGGATCAAGATCTCAGGCTCCTAGGGGAAATCCCCACTACCAGAGAGCTACACAGAGGCTACACCCATTAGGAGCTAGCCAAAATAGCAATGTTGTCTCATTTAACCTATATTGATTTCACTCTCTGATAGATATTCTGTGTGATGGTTAGGTTTTGTTGTCAATTTGATCATTTTAACTATCTTGGGTGGGTCTCTGAGGATGTTTACAGGAAGGCAGCCTCTCAGTCGGGGGCAGGATGTAAAGAAGCTCAAAGAAGCTGGAATTCTTTCCTGTATGGGCCATGCAGGAAGGAAATTCCAGAGACTCAGGAAGCCATTAAGTCTGGGATAGGGTTGCAAGACCCCACCCAGCCTATAAAAGAGAAGAAATTCTCTTTGGCTCTCCTGCCTGTTTCCTGTTCTGTGTGTGGTGTTGGTGATGGGTTTTTCTCTCTCTGCTTGGACCTGTGAAAGGGGAGCAGCCTCTTTTGCATTTTGGAACTTCCCCTGTATCTATAGCTACCAATAAATCCTTTCCTCCCCAAAACTGTGCCTAGTTTGAAGAGTCATCCCAGTGGCGTGTAGCTGACTGCAACATTCTGTTTGTATTTTTTCAGAAGGCATTGAGAGAGCCGGGGAAAATTCAGTTCCACCAACAAGTCATAGGATGAAGCCTTCACACAGGGCCCAAATGAAACCTAGGAGAAAGTGACAAGACAAGCAGGAGACCAATCACCCCAGCAAGTCTGATAACTGATGAAAAGTCAATGGAGACAGACACCAGTGATACCCAACACAACCCAGGGCAAAGATCCAGAGACACTTAAGATCTCAACAACAAAGCAGACTTAAAACCTACCCACTATGACTCAGGGAAAAGAGTGGAAGAGGTGGTGGATAGAATATGAAAGCCATGGTGGGGGAGAATATCCAGAGACGTGGCCCCCCTCAGCAACAACAGACAAGGAAGAAGAAGAAAAAAAAAAACAACAAAAATCTGGCTACCTCTGGTGCAGTTCATACCCCCTATCCTATGGACACATCCAGTATGCACACTGAGAAAGGACCCCAGTGGGTAGGGGACAGAGAGGAGAGCAGACACATTCAACAGATTTGCTAATACAACGTATACACTTATTCATAATAAAGGTATTTAAAAATAATAAAGATGAGAGCATAAATAAAATCTACACTAAATAAAATTTAAAAAGTACAAAATCAAAATAACAGTGAGAAGGTGTTTAGAAAAGAAAAATCTTTAACTAGGCTAATCAAAAAAAGAATAAATATCCAAATAAGTACAATCAGAGATGAAAAATCACAATTACACTAATCCCACAGAAATACAAAAGATCATAAGAATCATAAGAATTGCTATAAACAATTAAATGGTAAAAGTTAAAAAAAAACAGAAACACGACTAAAGTACTAGACACATACAACCTTCAGTTAAATATCTAGTAGTCATAGCTCTGAGAAATAAATTTTTGTTGTTCCTAAAGTTACATTTTCTGAATAGATCAATAATTAACATTAATATTGAAGCAGTAATTAATTTAAGTAAAATCCAGTACTTGATGACTTTTTAGTAAAATTCCACAAGATGTTTAAGTAATAATATCCAATTGTTTCTGTGATAATCAAAAAGTTGAAAAGGAAGAAACCCTACCAAAATCTTTCCAGGTGCCAAACACAGATAAAGTTACAACAATAAAAAGAGAATCTACAGCCCAATATCCTGTATGAATACAGAAGCAAATCTTCTCAAGAAAACACTAGCAAAACTAATTCAATACGAAACCAAAAAAATCGCACACCACTATGAGGTAGAATTCATCTCACAGATGCAAGGATGATTTGCCATTAGCAAATCAATGGTCATAATGCTTTACATCAACAGGATGAAGAGCAAAATTTATATGACCATCTCAACATCTCAACAGTTGCAGAAAAGTATTTGATAAGCTTCAACATCTCTTCACAATAAAAATGCTCAACATACTAGTTATAAAAAAGGTGTATCTTGAAAATGCTAAAGGCTATATATGACAACCCCAAAGCCAATATACAGAACATAGAAAAACTGAAAGTATTTTGGATAAGAGAAAGTCAAAATATTTACAGATGATATGATTTTATGCATAGAAACACTGAATATATTATCAAAAAACTTCAGAGCTGACAAGTTAATTCAGAAAAGTTACAGAATACAAAATAAACATGCAATCAGAATATTTACACACTAATAAGAATTAATTTAACCAAGGAAGTTAGATATCTTTCCAATGAAAACATAAAGCACTTATGAAAAACAATATGAAAAAGAAAAAAAATGAAGCAAGCCCATGCTCATGGATTGGAAGCATTAATACTTTTAAATGAGTATAGTACCCAGGTTGATCTATAGCTTCATTCAAGCAGTACCCATCAAAGTGCAAAGACATTTTTAATAGAAATAGATCAAAACAACCCTTATCGAATACCAAAACCAATGCTAAAAACACACAGAAGCTGGAGGAATAATGCTTGACTTTAAAACCCACTACAAACCAGCATGACATAAAAATGGACACAAAGATTAATGAAAGAGAATAGAGTACCTAGGTATTTGTCTGTTCAGGCAGCTGATTTTTGAACAGAGACAAGAACAGACATTGGAGGAATGACACTCTTTTCAATAAACAGTGCTGGTAAAACATGGTATAGATACATAAAAGATTGAAATTAGTTCCCTGTCTCTCATCAAATAGAAATGTCAACTCAAAATGGATAAATGCCTAAATGCAAAAATAAAAAAAAAACTATGAAATTACTACTATAACACAGAAAAGAAACAATTCTCAACAATGTGGTCAAAGATATATTGGATACTAAAAGCACAGGCACTCAGTGGAATGGGGCAGGGGAGAGGGAAAAGAATGTACCTTGATGGGAATATGGCCATTATGAAGTATATTCATATATTAAAGTTCTTAATAAAAAATTAGACAACTGTGATTACCTCAAGCTAAAAGCTTCTGCAGAACGAAAGATACAAGTGAACAGAGTAGAGAGAGAGGTATAAAGCATTCATGTGACAAGGCATTAGTATTCAGAATATATAGGAAAAGCTCAATAAAACAACCAGATATTCCAATTAAAATGAGCTGAATGACACTAACATTTTTCAAGATGTCTGAATAGACATTTCTCAAAAGAAAGAATATAAATGACCAAGAAGTACATGTTCAATGTCACTAACAATGAAGGAATTCAAATCAAAAGCACAAGGAGATCCCATCCTATCTCAGCTTGAATGGCTATTTCCTCCAAAAGATAAAAAGAAATTCTTATGATACAAAGAGGAAGTTTTGGGCACTTTTTAAGAGTGTAAATTCGAACAGGTACCATAGAATACATTGTACACATTCTGTAAGAAAGTAGAAGGTGAATTTCCATATTGTCCAGCAATTCTACCACTGAGTATATAGCCAAAGGAAATGTGATGATTATATCAAAGAGATAGATGCATGTCTATGTTATGGTTCGTCTCACAACAGCTAAGTTATGGTTCACTCACTATCTGTGAGTTAATAGATAAGGGAAATATGGCGAAAATATACAATGGAATATTATTCACCCATAAAAGAATGAAATCTTGTACTTTCCAGCAACCTGTATGGAACTGGTGGTAATCACATTAAATGAAATAAATACTCCAGACACAAAAAGAAAAATAGCAAATATTTCCTCTTTTTGTGGAAAGAAAAAGTTAACCTCAAAGAAGAATGGAATGAAATAGTGGTCACTATGTGAAGGGCAAAGGAGAGAAGACATGGAAAGAAGTTACAGGAAACACAGAAAGGAGGTACCAGTTCTGGTTCTCTCCACCACAATAGGATGACTATTATCTACACCAATCTCTATATTTCAAGACGACTAGAGGAGTAGAAAAGTTTCACACATAGACATGTTGATGTTTGGAAGCTCAACACACACGTGCGCACGTGCACACACACACAATCACATGGGGGGAAGAAATTACAGAATGACTTTATTTAATGTCTCAAGAGTGGAAAATAGAGTTTTGCTTACAAATTAGCCCCTGAATTATTCTTGGAGATACTGAGAGGTTATAGGTATATACTACAAATGATAGGTTAGTTAATAAAAGGGAGCAATATTTATGCATTTTTATGCATTTTATTTTATTATTTTTTAATATTTTATTTATTCATTTTTCAAGCAGGGAGAGAGAGAGAGAGAGAGAGAGAGAGAGAGAGAGAGAGAGAGAGAGAGAGAGAGAGAGAGAGAACCAGGGCCACCCACCTTGTGGGTCTGGCTCATGTGGGTACTAGGGAATTGAACCTTGGGCCTTAGGCACTGGAGGAAAGTGCCTTAACTGCTGAGCCAGCTCTCCAGCCCTATTTATGCATTTTAAAGGAATATATGGAGATCTCTCAGGTGTCACCCTTTTTCCTGTCATTTCATGATCTGGTGTTTCCAGTCACAGTGGCTGGTTGGAATAATCTGTGAAGTAGGAGAGAGAGAGAGAGAGAGAGAGAGAGAGAGAGAGAGAGAGAGAGAGAGAGAGAGAGAGAGAGAGAGAGAGAGAGAGAGAGAGAGAGAGAGAGAGAGAGAGAGAGAGAGAGAGAGACAGAGAGAGAGAGAGAGAGAGAGAGAGAGAGAGAGAGAGAGAGAGAGAGAGAGAGAGAGAGAGAGAGAGAGAGAGAGAGAGAGAGAGAGAGAGAGAGAGAGAGAGAGAGAGAGAGAGAGAAAGAGAGCATTCAATGTGCCTAAATGCAGAGCTGAGTAGGAGCTGACCCAAGGTTAATGTATTAAAGAAGACCAACACAATATAAACACAGAGATGCCACTTTTGACCCCATTCTATTCAACCATCAGAAATCTGCAGGCCTGGTGAAGGTCAATGTTTTCAATAGCAGTGGCCATTACATCCCTGGAATGGATCCTTGGCAGTCATTGCACATGCCAGAGTGTTACCTGCAGCAGAGATATTGTGAAACTCTTGCTGTGTGTTCAGCTATATGACATCCAGAATTAGTGGTTTTAAAGTCAACTGATAGCTGGTATAATCAGATGGTTTATTTAGGATTTTCCTGAGGGAGAGAGCTTCCTTAAAGAGATTGTGACTCTGATATGACTGACTGCCTGGTATCTGAGTTGATTCTGGGGCTTACTTTCCGCATTTTATAGGATGAAGGCTTTCCTTGGTTAATGTTACATGACAATTGTGTAGTGTTTCGGATGTGAAGAAAAAATAGTTTATGTTTTGCTGATCAACGAGAAATAAAATAAAATAGAGTTGAGAGATGTGCAGAATTTTTTCTTTTAAATAGTTCCATTTTGGAGTTGGGGAGGATATAGTTCATGGATAGAGTGCTTGCCTAGCAAGTATGAAGGCACTGGGTTCAATCTCCGGCACTGAAAAATAAATAAATTTTAAAGTGTACTATATATATATATATATATATATATATATATATATATATATATATATATATATAGAGAGAGAGAGAGAGAGAGAGAGAGAGAGAGAGAGAGAGAGAGAGAGAGAGAGAGAGGGCATGACTGGGCCTCTAGCCACTGGAAATAAACTCAAGATGCATTTTTTTGTGAATTTTGTGAATTTGGCTTTATGTGGGTACTGATGTTGAAACCAGGTTGTTAGGCCTTGCAGGGCAAGCAACTTAACTACTGAGCCATCTCTCCAGCCCCTCAAGTATATTTTTTGCAAATAAATATATACAAAAGAATAACTTCTAAAATGTGAAAAGCAAAATAATGTTATGTTTTGATCACTACCTATAACATTTGCTGCAGTCATGTGATTACTATTATCTTATACATGACATTTAATTTTCTAATATGATTTTTCAGTCATTTAAATTTTTATAATTACATATATATGTATGTCTATGTGTGTGTTTATTCCACAAATATATGCCCCATAGTTTAAGTCATTAATCATTCTCAAAATTTAAATTTTTGGGGGGCGGAGCATGATGGCGGACAAGTAGCAGCCTTGCCAGGACTCTCTCCGTAAAGGATGCAGCGAGAGACCTGTGGCCCATATATCCCTACCAACCGACCGTAGGCAGATAGCTGAGATCCTGGCAAGAGATGAGCCACCACAGTCATATCGTGGAGGATCCATATGGAACTCCACAGAGAACGACGGAATGAATAAGGGACCCACAGCCACAGCCATTCAATCAACACAGGATAATCCAGTGAGACAGAAACCAACGAATCTTGACACAAAGACCCCTAAACTCACAACATTAAAGCAGCGTTAATACTCACCCACCATGGCTCAGGCAACTATGCGGAATAGGGAGCGGAAAGATTGTGAGAGCCGGTGGGGGAGACAATCCAGAGGCATGGCACCCCTCAGTAACAACACACTTGGGCCAGGAGAACTGGGCTGAATACTAGGCTATCCATGGCCCCCTGCCACAAGGACTGATCCAGATGGCCCACAGAGGAGGATATCCAGCTGACTGGGGATGGGGAGGGGGGACAATGAGGAATTTGGATAACAACTCATTGTTGGCCCACTAAACAATGTAACTCATTACGGACAATAAAAAATTTAAATTTTTTGTTAATTTATGTAATTATTTAGGGACAGATTAATCAAATGGAAGAAGAAATTTCTAATGTTTATTATCAAAGAACTACTGCACATAAAGTCATTGCTAGGGAATGCATTTTACTTTATTCTTGGAATTACTATAATTTTAACACTAATTTCTACGTTAAAATAAT
>PVHP010043121.1:0-14653 GCA_004024765.1 Zapus hudsonius
TCGATCCATCTATCTATCTATCTATCTATCTATCTCCTATCTGTCTATCATCAATCTATCAATCAATCAGTCAATCTATCTATCTATCTATCTATCTATCTATCTATCTCCCTCCCTATCATCTGTCTAGACAGTATTGATGTTACGCTTCTGTCCTAGATGGACATAAAGGGCTGGAAGGACGGAAGCTCAACATCATCACTGTTTATCCTTGAGGCAAATTATGGGAGGCTTTTCCTTCTCTCTGCTTTTTGGTGTTTTCCAATCCCCCCCCCCCCCAACTGAAGGCAAGTTGATCTTATAGTCAGGAAAAATCTAGCAAATATTACTTAAAAACTCAAAAAACAGGCCTAAAGCTATGGTGTCCTTGGTCTGTGTCAGCTAACTTTCTTATGTCTTATTTTATTGAATCCTCACAACGACTCCATAAGCAAGGTGGGATTGTCCCTGTGTCCCAAGAGAAGACATAGGATGGAGGATGGACCCAGGCCTCTAGCAGGACCTCCCTCCTACCCACTCCTCAGGTAAGGGACAGAATGCCTTGAAATAAAACCTTTAGTGTTAAGCCAAGAGGCCTTCTCTATTAGTCTCCAGCCTGCCTGTACCCCTGACCTTATCTCCTTACTGGGGTGTCAGGTGGCAGACCCTGTCATCTTTTACATGTTCTTCTACACACACATCCCCAGGCCTTCACTGAATACGGGTGCAAGGAATGAACTGGAGGGCAGGCTGGCAGACTGCAATGAGGCATGGGGACATGTGTCATCCTCATATTGGCCTAGGTGGTTTTAACACCCCTCTGGGCTCTTGACAGCCAGGGGCTTGGGGATGATAAATTTGATTTGACTTATTTCACAGTGAGTGTCAGGCAAGCCCATGACCTGGGAGAGGGGAAAACCAGTGGGAGGTGAAAGTATTTTGATCAGCTTGTAAAAAGAATAGAACTTATTTTTCCAACATGGCTCTTATTAGCGGCATGTGTCTACACCTCCAGCTAAGCCTCATCTCTGCAGCTGAAACAGTTTGGCTCAATAAAACCCAGAAAAATTAAAAATACTTGCTAATTCTTTCAGCACGGCTTTGTGAAAGGAAGCTTCCCTGGATTTGGAAATTCCCTTCGAGGTTTTTCCATTTCCATTTGCCATGTAACCCTGGAATGAGTTCAAAAACGTGGCCAACAAATATAATATCTTTGGGGGCAACAGACCCATGTTAAATTATAAAGCCAATGCTGAAAACAGTCCTAGTCACCAGAACGACTGTTTACAGTAACTGGTTCCTAAACTAGCCATGAGATGTGGTGTTTACAAACATTCTCTCATTTAGTCTTTCCAAGGCCTCTGCTACTGAGAATTCCATTTGAAGATGGGGAAACTGAGGTTTGAGGCCAACAAGGTCACATGCTCAAGAAGGGTGGTCCAGGGTTAATATCGAAGTCTTCAGCCTGAGTTCTTATTTATTGTTCAATCATAAAAGTGATTCATTTATTTTCATTCTATTCATTTCATTATATTCATTTGCTCAAACAGCAGGCAATTTTCCCCTTAACTGGAAACAATCTCTTTCCCCACTAAATATTCCAAGTGCTTTGTCTAAAACGTGGCATTCATCATTTTCCTCCTTGGATTACAGTTTTTAGGTAGATATCTTCTCTGATTAGATTGTGAACTTTCAGAAATGAGAGCTCATGTCTGATTTCTTTCTCTGCCCACAGCCTAGCACAATGGCTGACACATGATAGGTACTCAGTCAACATTTGTCAGCTGGATAATAACAGTGGTCAACAACAATAAAATGGAGGGGCTTAGTCAGTGGAGTGCTCAAAACGTTTTGAGATGCAAATATTTCAATCCCCAGCATCTGTGTAAGATGTCAGGTGTTTCAGCGAGCATCTGTAATCCCAATGCTGGGGAGGTGGAGACAGGAGAATGCCCAGGGTAAAATGGCAATCTAGTCCAGCTGAATCAGTGAGCCCTGGTTTTAGAGAGAGATGTTATCTCAATAAAAAAGGTGGAGAAGCCATAGAGGAAGAAACCACCCTTGGGCCTATACACACACTTGTACTCATATGTTTGTACACTTGCACACATACACCTTACAATATGCACACAATAATAATGATAACAATAATCACAAAAAACAACAATTTGGAAATATGTTAGCTCCTAACTATTCAAAGTGAAGTTCCTGTGGAGATCTACTCCATGGTACTGAAAACCTAGTCAAAAACCTAAGGCTGGGGGCTGAGATGATAGCTCAGAAATTATTGGCTCTTGCTTGCAAAGCCTGACAGCCCAAGTTCAATTCCCCTAGTACCCATATAAAACAAGATGCACAAAATGGTACATGCATCTGGAATTCATTTGCAGTGGCAAAATACCCAGACACAACATATCTCTCTCTTTACATGCAAGTAAATAAAAATATTAAAAAAAACTTAACCCCCCCACAAACCTATGGCTGGGGAGGTCAGAAGCCCTCAGGCAAAAACTGCTATTGGTGTTTGGCTAAATGGATATAATTATGCTCCTCAAACTGCCCTCCAAATACTTAGGTTTATTCCCATTTTAACTAATGTTACTCTCACTTTTGGTCAGAGAAGCTTCTCAGATGGCGGTGACCACTGGGTTCACACAAAACTCATCAAAGTGTTGAGAAGAAGGGACAGTGGAGGGCTGGAAGATGGCTCAGGGGTTAAGGCACTTGCCTGCAAAACCTAATGACCTGTGTTCAGTTTCCTATTACCTAGGTAAATCCAGATACATAAAGTGGCACATGCATCTGGAGTTCATTTGCAGAGGCTAGAGGCCCTGGTACATCCATTCTCTCTCTGTCTCTCTTTTCGTTTGCAAATAAATAATTTTTTTAAAAAAAGAAGTGACAGTGGAGTGTTCAGCATTAAATGAGAAGTCTCTATCACACTCTCCAAGGTTCAAGGGACCATTGCAGAAGAGGTGGCAGAAAGAATGTAAGAATGAAAGAAAGGGGAGGGAGAAGTGTTTATAATCCTGTCTTCCAGACACAAAGTGTCTTGGTGTTCAACTGCATAATAATAATAACAGGGGAAAAATGAAGATGTTGGATAGGGACTAGAAGGGAAAAACGGGATTCAGTGAAGGGGGTAAGGAAAGGGGACAGAGAAGGGTGCACAGGGGATTACGATCATGGTATATTGTGCTTATGTATGGAGGTTGTCAATAAAAAGTTTTAAAAATATTTTTATTTATTTACAAGGAGAGAGAGTTCATTCTATCTGCTGCAAACAAATTCCAGATGCATGGACCACTTTATGCATCTGGCTTTACATGGGTACTGGGGAATAAACCTAGGTCATTAGGCTTTGCAGGCAAGCATCTTCACCACTGAGCCATTGCTCCACCCTCCATAAAAAGTTTTTTAAAAAACAGCAAAGCAAGGTTTCTAGATAAGTGACCCGGGTGCATGTTAGGAAGGACTACATCAGAATCTGCTTTTAAAAAATGTATTTTTATTGATTATATATTTTCAAGGGAGAGAGAGAGAGAGAGAGAGAGAGAGAGAGAGAGAGAGAGAGAGAGAGAGAGAGAGAGAGAGAGAGAGAGAGAGACTGGGCGGACCAGGGCCTCCTGTCACTGCAGAGGAACTCCAGACACATGTGACACTTTGTGTATCTGGCTTTACATTGGTACTAGGGAATAGAACTGGGCCATCAGGCTTGACAAGCAAGCACCTTTAACCATTGAACAATCTCTCCAGCTCCAAAAAAAAAAATCTGCTTTTTAACAAGACTTTTATTTATTTAATTAATTTTTTTTCTTTTGAGACAGTTGCTCGAATAGTACAGGCAGGTTCCAAAACTCACTATGTAGCCAAGGATAACCTTGAACTTTTTAATCCCCTCGCCTCTACTTCGAGAGTGCTGGGATTATAGGTATATGCCACCCACCCTTTGTATTCTGTGCTAGGAATCGAACTCAGAGCTTCCTGCATGCTAGGCAAGCATACTTCCCATCGAGCTATAGCTGCAGCTTTAAATTTTTATTTTTAAAAATTGTTTTCTTGCATGCCTTGGTACTTGGGGATGAACAGAGGCTGGGCTGGGAGCCACCACACTATGAGGACGACGCCGTTGTCCCCGGTCCTCCAGTGGCTCCCAGGGTTAGTAGGATAAAGTTCAAACTGCTTCGGCTGGAATTTAAGACCCACTGAACTTGGCTTCAATGACTGATTCTTTGCAGTGCACTGACTTTTCTAGCCCTTCTCTTCTTTTTTAAAAAAATATTTTATTTATTCATTTTCAAGCAGAGAGAGAGAGAGAGAGAGAGAGAGAGAGAGAGAGAGAGAGAGAGAGAGAGAGAGAGAGAGAGAGAGAGAGAGAGAAACAGGGCCATCACCTTGTGGATCTGGCATATGTGGGTACTGAGGAATTGAACCCAGAGCCTTAGGCACTGGAGGCAAGTACCTTAACCATCTAGCCATCTCTTGACTCTCACTGTCTGCTGGGATGAGCTGGGAAGATCTTTCCTCTCTCCTTCCTTCTTTCCACGCTGCACTCAGTTCCCTCCTTCTCACGACCACTTTCCTTCAGAGTGGGAAAGCAGAGGAAGAAACAACCCCACAGAGAAGCCCTGCTAAGACCAGGTGAGCTGCACCTTCCTTGTTTAGTCCTCACAATGGGCAGGAGGGAGGGAGGGAGGGAGTGGTGGATTTCCCGCGAGTGGACCCAACATCACATAGGGCAGCCAAGGGGGGAACTTGGGCTCAAACTCCAGTGCTCCTGGCCTCAGCGCTGGGCAGCTTTCACAGCACACAGCATTTGTCCTTGTCTTAGGACATTTCTGGGACAGGGGAGAGGTGACATTGTTTACTTATTATTATTTTTGGTTTTCTTTTTTTTTTTTTTTGTTTTTTTGAGATAGGGTCTCACTCTGGCCCAGGCTGACCTGGAATTCACTATGTAGTCTCAGGGTGGCCTTGAACTCACGGTGATCCTCCTATTTCTGCCTCCTGAGTGCTGGGATTAAAGGCGTGCACCACCATGCCCGGCCTTTTTATTATTATTTTTAATGGTGTCTTCATCTTTGGGGGTGGAAGGGTTCAGGAAAGAGTTCTCGAGCCCTGAACCCTGAGTTCTTGTCTTTTTAATTAACCAAAGAATTGGCAACTCAGGCTGAGAATGATCTTTATAAAACATCACACTTTATTCAAGCTTTCCAGGGATATGGGGAGAGAGCAAGGGGGCGAGAGGAAGGAGAAAGTGACCCAGGAATCAGAGAAAGATTTACCACATGGTCCCAGGGGCCCTTGTGTAATGATTATAAAAAAAAAACAACATAAAAGGCGTGTGCTTTCAAAAGAGATGAAAAGGTCTGTGATAAAGAGAAGTCTTCCCCCCACTCTCACTTTTCTTTTCAGATGGAAGCGACCACCTGGGTGACTCAAATCTAGAAGAAGCGGTGGTGGTGAGTTCAGCACAGGGTGAACCATCTCTGTCATCCCCTCCAAGGCTCAAGGATCATTGGGAAGAGGTGGCAGAAAGAATGTAAGAGCCAAAGGAAGGGGAGGAGTGCTGACAATATTGTCTTCTAGTTACAAAGTGGCCTTGATATTCATGGCCTCACTGCACAAGACCGGAGCAATAGGAGGGAAAGAAAAAGATGACAGTGAAAGAGAGGAGAGACTCTTGGGAAGAAGGAGGGATTCAGTGGAGGAACACTGTGACCTTTATACACTGTCTGTATGTTTGGAGGTTGTCAATCAAAAGTTCAAAAACATATATGTATATGTGGCAAAAATTCTGTGATACATGGATTTTTTTAAGAAAAGATTTTTATTTATTTGTAAGGAAGAGAGAGAAAGAAAGAGAGAGGGAGAGAGAGAGAGGGGAGGGGTGCACAGGGGCCTCTTGCTGTTGCAAACAAACTCTAGATGCATGCATCACTGTGTGTATCTGGCTTTATGTGGGTACTGGGGAACTAAACCTAGACCTTTGGGCTTTGCAAGCAAATGCCTAAACCACTGAGCCATCTTTTCAGCTCTCACATTTTTGTTTCTTCCAGGTAGGTTCTCACTCTAGCCCAGGCTGACCTGGAAATTCACTATGTAGTCTCAGGGTGGCCTCGAACTCATAGCTGTCTTCCTATCTCTGCCTCCCAAGTGCTGGGATTAAAGTGTGCACCACCTCACCTAGCTCTCAAATGCATTTTTAAGATGGAATACTAGTTAAGCAGATAAATACATATAATCTCAGGGACCCCAGGCCCATTCTTGGGCACCCAAGAAATGCAGAGCTCCAGATTAAGAATCTCTGCTGCTGTCTCCACAGAGTTCTATCAGGACATCTACCATGTTAACCCCATGTCGATGTATGAAATGATGGGTCCATTTCAACATCCAGGAAGGGAGCGGGGAGTAGACTGGGACAGCACCTTCCATGAACCCAATGCTAACCCAGGCATATGAAGAGTAGATTTGCTCTTGACCCATATTTTTCACATATTCACAAGAAGTCACATTCAGTAGTGGGTGCCAGAGAGGCCAAAACAAGTAAGATTTACCTTAATCTCCATGAGCTACACCCAGAAACCAGGGAGGGAGGCTCTCAACTACTAAAGCTGAGCTGAATGCCAAGAGAAAGCTCCATGTTTCCACCTCACGGGAAACAGCAGTTTCCTTGTAGAAACCTTTTACAAACTGAACATCTGTGAGACTTATGTGAAGGCAGCTATAAAACTTTATAAAGGGACATAAAAAGAAGACATGTATAAATAGAGAGACATAGCTTGCTTTTGTATAGAACTGTCTACCCAAGATAAATTCAGTTCTCCCCAGATTCCTCTGAAAGTTCCAAACAATCTTATTAAGACCTCAACAAGGGGCTGGAGAGATGGCTCAGCAGTTAAGGCGTTTGCCTGCAAAGCCTAGCAACCTAGGTTTGATTCCCTACATAAGCCAGATGCACAGAGTGGCCCATGCATCTGGAGTTCCTTTGCAGTGGCCTAAGGCCCTGCTATGCTTATTCTCTCTCTCTCTCTCTCTCTCTCTCTCTCTCTCTCTCTCTCTGTCTCTCTCTCTCCCCTTGCAAATAAATAAAAATATTTAAAAAATCTCAACAAGATTTTTCTTGAGGAGGAAGTAGGTGTTTTTGGCTACAACATCAGATATGTAGAGGAATATGGACCAGAATAATAGTCATGAGAGCAATGTGCAGGAACCCTGAGAAAATGAAGAAGAATGGTGGGGTGAGTATGGGGAGGTGAGTAAGCTCACCCTGCAAATATTAACACTTTCCATAAACTATTAGTGCAGGGGGTACAGGAAAGGAAGAAAGACCAATAACATTATATAGTTTAGAAAAAGAACCAAATATCCATGAGACTTTTTTGTGCCATTGCAGTACTTATGGGATAAATAGATCATCCTGTCAAAGATAGCTGGGCAGTAGGACAGCCATTTAGAAAGAAATGAGACTGAATCCTACTTTATTTCTTACATCAAACTAAACTTAAAACAATCCAAGGTTTAAATATAACAGAAGCCACTAAAATACCGTAAGAGAGATGAACCTGCTGACACAGGTCTGCAGTCCCAGGTACTTATGGAGGATCCTCAGGGTGAGGCCTCCCTGGGTTACTGAGTTCAAGTGTAGCCTGGGCAGCCTAGTGAGACCTTGTCTCAGAAAACAAAAATCAGGTAAAAAGAGGGCTAAGGATGTATCCCAGTGGTCAAGTGTTTGCCTAGCATGTGCAAGGTCTGAGAACTGGAAAAAATATTAGAAGAGAAGATATAAGAATATTTTTATAGTTTTGAAACAGACACTTTAAGGTGTTGTGGAAGTTCAGGATCTGCAAGAAAGAGGAATGAGGCATATTGTTGAGTCATTTCTATAAGACAGCAAACTTTAAAACCAAAGGTATAGAAGAATTGAGAGAAATTTTTGTTTTGTGGTGCTAAGGTTTGAACTGGAGGCTTTTTGCATGCTAGGCAAAGGGTCTACCACTGAATGGCATCTCCGGTTCTAGGGAAATACTGTAACTCAAAGGAGAGTAAAAGGAATGACATTTCTAATATACAAAGCTCTGTTTCAAATCAAAAAAAGAGAAAGAAATCAAAGGAAAACTAAGAAAAGTGGATTAATCAGCAAATAAGATAGGTGCAGTGTCCAACCCAGGAATGATGAAAAAAATAAATTCCTCTATAAATGAGCAATTAAAACTAAGAGCAGAGGCTGGAGAGATGGCTTATCGGTTAAAGTGTTTGCCTGCAAAGCAGAAGGACCCAAGTTCATTTCCCCAGTACCCACGTAAAGCCAGATGCACAAGGTGGTGCATGTGTCTGGAGTTCATTTGCAGTGGCTGGAGGTCCTGGGGCACCCATCATCTCTCTTTGTCTGCCTCTTTCTCTTTCTCACTCTCAATCAATCAATCAATCAATCAATCAATCAAATATTTAAAAAAGCAGCAAAATCCCTTAGACTTGGGTCTGAAGAGAAGGCTCAGTGGTTAAAGGTGCTTGCTTGCAAAGCTTGCTGGCCCTGGTTCGATTCCCCAGTACCCATTTAAAGCCATATACTAAAAGTGGCATATACATCTGGCATTGGTTTGCAGTAGCAAGAGACCCTGGAGACCCTGGCACACATGCCTCAGGTCTCCAGGGTCTCATGCTACTGCAAACCAATACACACGTGCAAATAAATAAATATTTAAAAAAATTAAAAATCTGTGAATACATCCTGATATATTCACAGCAAGAAAGATCCGAGTTAATAATCTGTAAATTGTTAATAGTGCTTTTCTCTGGCAGATGGGTTCTGTGAAGATTTTCATTTTATAATATTTTTTGTTAAAAACAAATATTGCTTTTGCAGTGTGTGTTGAAGAGAAAGAGAGAGGAGAGAGAGAGAGAGAGAGAGAGAGAGAGAGAGAGAGAGAGAGAGAGAGAGAGAGAGAGCTGAAGAGATGGTGATGGTGAAATCTAAAGAGATGGCAAAGTCTAAAGACCCGAGTTTGATTCCCTGGTACCCACATAAAGCCAGATGCACCAAGTGGCCTATAAGACTAGAGTTCATTTGCGGTGCCAGGATGCCCCTGTGTGTGTGTGTGTGTGTGTGTGTGTGTGTGTGTGTGTGAGAGAGAGAGAGAGAGAGAGAGAGAGAGAGAGAGAGAGAGAGACAAAGAGAGAGAGACTGTTGGAAAAAGATGAAAATAGGGGTGAAGAGCCAGCATAGGACAGGCACCTGGGACACAAAGGACTGTGGTTGATTAGCTTCTAGGCACCGCCCTCTCTGTAGGGCTCACCATTTTGAGATGGAATGGAAGGAAGGGAGGAAGGTACAAAGACTACCTGCCAGGGTTTCTTTGAGCCTAGAACAAACAGAGCCCTTGTTCCTTCCTTCCAACGCTGTGGCGAACTTGTCTGGGGCTGAGTGGCCCAGGTGTCTGAGATGAAAGGCTCCACCAGAGGACATGGACAATTACTGGCTTTGGGGAACCAGACAGGAACAGGGCGAGATTGGGCCACTTAGGCCATTAGCTCTGCGCGGGCACTTTTCATCCCCTCTCAGTAGCTGTTGGCTCATTTGAGTTCTCCTCTTTCTGACTCATCCCTTTGTTCTGTCCTTTGGCTGGTGGGAAGCAAACTTTTCCTACAATCAAACTAGTCTCCCATGTTTAAGTTAGTCCCAGATCTCTCGATGGCTCTGTGTCTCTTTGCCACCTGTCTGGCTGTCTGGGACACAATCCTTCCCAGGGGGCCACATCTCAGGGTCTTTGTCATCTGAAGCACCACACAGTGAGTGATGCCAATGCCCGTTCTAGGATGTCCTATCTTCTCACCAGAGCCCCTTGCAGTCCAGTGCCCTGAGAGCTGAGCACGTTGCCTGGCACTGGGAATGTTGTGTAACGAAATAATTATACTTCCCAGCTGACTGCTATTTTCTCTCCAGAGTCTATCAGAATGGGGCTTCATTCTGCTTAGTGGAGGTCTGCTCTGAAATGACCCTGGGGACCAAGTTATAGTCAAATAGGAACAGGACATTCCAGGGTTCTAGTCCTCAGTGTGGCTGGAGATAACAAGAAAAGCACTGTACATTTCAGAAAGCTGGAAGGAATAGTCTTTAAAAGTTTTTACCATAAAGAAATGATTAAGGTGCTTGGGGCCTGTGCATTCTGGGCATCAGTGTGTTTGGGGCATGTGCACTTGAGGTGGGTGAGGTGAGAACCAAGGACAACCTAATTCTACCAATATGACCAGAAATGGTATCAGACTCCCTGGCAAGAGATGAACCACTCATAACACATTGGCTAGGGCTCAGGTGAAACCACAGAGAAAGTGTCAGATGAGCAAGAGTGTTGCTCCCACAGTGAGCCCATCAACCTGCACCAGGGTGCCAGGATGCCAGGATGATGGAGAAAGACACTGAGGAACTTTGGAACAAAACGTTCCAAAGCAGAAATTCTGAGGCTGCTAAGAGCTCAACACTACAGTAGACTTAAAACTCACCCACCATGGCTCAGGGACTTTGCAGAAGCGGGGGAGATGGCAAGAGCCATGGTGGTGGGGGGATACCCAGAGGCATTGCCCCCCCACCCAATGACTGACTACTTCTCACACAACTCATAGCCCTGAACCCCATGGAGCATACTAGTAATCCCACAGAGGAGGACCCTCAGTGGAATGGGGGCAGGGATGACCCGCTCTGGGCCTTCTGGGTTGCAGGAGCTCTGTTTTCTTTCTTTCTCCTAAGTTCTATGTGATGGTTGGACCCAAGCATTTCTCACAAATGAAGGTGCTCTGAATGCTTGATCCCCAGCTGATGGCAGTTTGGGAATTGGAGCCTTATTGGAGCTGTGTTTTTGGGGGAGGGCTTAAGGGTGCTATATCCAGCTTTCCCTTGGCACACTATCCTGCTGCTGTTGTCCACTTGATGTTGGCCAGGAGATGATGTCCAGCCTATGCTCCTGCCATAATTTCCCCTTCCATCATGGAGCTTCCCCTGGAGTCTATAAGCCAAAACAAACCCTTTTCTCCACAAGCTGCTTTTGTTCAGGTTTTTTTTTTGTTGTTGTTGCAGCAATGAGAGAAATTAAAACCAGTTGTCATAGCTCATATCTCTATCCCTAGCAGCTGGGATGCAGAGGCAGGTGGATTTCTGTGAGTTCCAGGCCAGATAGACAGGGCTACATAAGCAAGATCTTGTCACAAACAAACAAACAATCAATGTTTGAGGAGATGAATGTTTCCCTCTGCTTAAAGATTACACAGTGTATACACGTATGAATACATTACAGGCAGCTCATTACTACGAACATTCAAGCTTTGACCTTCTCCTAACTCCATTTCCCATGGTTGTAGGAGCAATGGAATCATAGATGTATGTTCCACTTTGCATTCAGCTTTACATGAGTGCTAGGAATTAACTCTGGCTGGCAGGCCTTGCAAACTTGGGCCTTTAACCACAGCCCCATGTCCCCAGCTCACTGTATACATTTAAATAATATTTAAAGAAAGTTCAATGAAAAAGCCCCTGAAATTCCTGCCCTTTTTCTCAGCTCAAAGGCACCTCACAGATGGGGAATGTTCCAGGTGGAAGCTTTTGGAAAACAGTTCCTTGCTGAGCCAGCAGATGCCCCATAGGACACAGAGCTGCCCAGACTTGCTGGGTCATACAGGAATGCTTTCTGAGAATTTCAATGAAAGGCCTGAATGTGTTATATAATGTCCCTGTGTGATTTACATATGTGTCATTGAGGTGTCAGCTAAGGGGTTCCCCTGTCCTTAAAAACTGGGTGAACAAGACCACATGGGGACTGAGAGGAAAGCCAATCCTCTCCTGGCAAACCCTCACGGTTCTGGCAAGTGCTATGGGAGCTACTGGGTGACAATGGTCACTAACAGCATGAAAGAACAGATGACCCTGCAATTTACACAGCCACCAGACAGACAAGAAGCACACACCTGTGCAATAGTGGCACACAGCCCTTGTGGAGCCCGCTCACTGGGAGAGAACTCATAACTGCTGCTGGGATCCAAGCCAGTGCCCCACAGGCAGGAAACTCACAACCCTCAGAGAGAAGCCCCCATTGTTCTCTGGATAAGTTATTGAGTGGATAACTTCATCAAAATGTCCCTCAAAATTATATGCTTCATCAAGGCTGCTCTGACCCTTGGTTGGAGAATCTGTTTTTATTATACAGATGGTAGAGAATACTGGGAAGACCATAAATCCATCAATATGACAAGAAAAGACAGCCAACAGCTCACCATGAGGTGTGCCACCTCTACCACATTTACTAGGTCAAGAAGAAACCACAGAGGAAACAGCAACACAAGTACTGCTCCCAATGCTAAGCTGACAACCGCCTCCAGGGAAATAGCAGCAAATACTGGTGAACCGAAAGACATCAGATCAGAGCAGAAACGCAGAGGCTGCAGAGACATCAACACTAGCTGCTAACATACCCACCAAGGCTCAGGGATTGTTGTGGGAGAGGGGGTAGGAAGCTTGCAAGAGTCACAGGGTGGGTAGAAATATCCTGAGACACAACCCACTCCCCCCTGAAACTAACAGAGGTTCTTACTACCCACACTGAACACCAAGGACCCTACTGAGGAGAGCCCTCAGGGAAATGGGTTCTAGGGGACAGGGGATCTAAGACTATGGTCTATGTAAAAAACAAACAAACAAAAATAAAAACAAAAAAAAATTGGCTGGGATTGGCTCCGATGTCTCTTTCTCTTTTCCAATAACTCACTCAACTCAAAGCCCTCTAGGAATGTCTGGATGAGTGTCTGGAGGTGTCTGACTTCAGCACCAGCTCTTCTGCCCCTCGGATCCTGTTCCCTCGATGCCTCTGTGTGCCCACAAGGGGAGATGCTCCTAGAGCATGCCATGTCTGCACCCTCCTGAATGTGGCAGATCAAAGCCGGAAGCCACAGTGTGTGATGGAGCTCAGAGGCAGGGCCTCTGTGAAGTGATGAGGCCACGAGACTGGAACCCTCAGGAATAAGAGACGTGCCCTTGGACGTGGTACCCGGGAGGACTGGGTGTACTGTCTTAGAATATGCAAGGCCCTAATTTCCATCCCCAGCCTTGCAGGGGTGGGGGAAACCCAGAAAGCTCTCCTACCCTCTTTTATCCATGTGAGGACACAGCATCCAGCAGCCTGCAATCTGGAAAAGCTCCCTGAAGACCTCCCTGGTACTTGAAAGAAGAACCCAGTGGCACCAAAAAGGATGCACCCAACCCTACTAGCCTGTGGGCCTGTCTTGACACGGATGGTTCTCTGACTTCCTGCCCATCCTGTCCCATCTCTCCTCCTCTTCACCTCTCTTCTAGATTGCTTGAGATCGGAATTCTTACTTCGTTCTCAAGTTCTTTTTGACACGTTCTTTTTGAATAGCATTTCTGTTCTTTCCATCTGCACCAGCCTTATTGAGGGTGGCCAGCAGGATAGTTGGGGATGGTGATGAAGGGTGGGTTCTTCTACCTCCAGCTCTTCACCTGGTCTTATAAAAAAAGCCAAGCGAGATCATACTCTACCCCTAAACAAGATATTTCCCCCTAATACTTCATCTCCTCAAAGAAAGTCTAGCTCTCCAGAAAACACGATTTATCCATATTTTTTCATAGCCGCATAAGTAGACGCCCTGTTCTCAATTCAGTTTTTGGACATAGGTTTTTGGATTATCAGGCTCAGCAGGAAGTCCCCAAGCCTTGCTCCACTTTGCAGCAAGCCTCTGTTGAACATCTTCTAGTTGCCTGCCAGTGGGTTCAGCATCTAATCAAGAGATTAACATTGATTCTGGAAGCGAAGAGACTTCACTGGTTATTTTACTCCACCCCCTCAAGCATAGGTAGTGAGGTCAGTGATTCTGTGCAGTTTATAGAGGAGCCAAACAACAGCACAGAGCAGTAGCTCAAAGCCATTAAGCAAGGAGATTGCAGAGTAGAAGAGGTGAGATTCAGTTCTGGGCCTGACCTAAAATCACTGGAATCCCTTCAACCCCAGAGTTCATTCATACCTTAGGCTGGAGACTCACACACCCTGTGGAGTATTTGGTGTGGAGGTGTCCTGAAGAAAACCAGGGCTGGCTGGTTCCCCGTAGGGAAGGAGAGATGTATGGGGGACAGTTTGGGAAGGAAGTATTGCTTCACATTGTTGCTTTCAAAACAATGTTTTTGCAAAACCAATTCCATCTTTGTTCACTTTGAGGAGAGGGGAGTTGGGGGGCAGAGAATAGCACCCCTTTCATGGGTGGAAGTGTAAGGGTAATGGGGCAAGTGTGTTTCAGGAAAAAAGGTAATTTGTCTATGGCTATACCACCCTGAACACGCCCGATCTCATCTGATCTCAGAAGTTAAGTGGTGTCGGGCCTGGTTAGTACTTGGATGGGAAGGAGGCTATTTAGCTCTTAAGAGAAATCTGACATCCCATGAAGTGTTCTGATTACAGAGGTGGAGAAAATCTGAGAGTCTCACTCTAGTTAGCAATTGGCTTGGTCTTCATGTTGTTTCAAAGAAGAGAAAAGAGAACTCTGAACTTATTAACAGCTGCAATAATAATAGTTAACGTCTATCACCAGCAGGTGCTGTAACTAACCCAGAAGATTCTATGTGGAAGGTACTTTAAAAAAAAGTATTTATTTGAGACAAAGAGAAAGAGGGAGAGGAGAG
>PVHP010043122.1:0-14671 GCA_004024765.1 Zapus hudsonius
TGGGGTCTGAGGTGGGTGATGGGCAGGACAGGAGTAGTTGGGGTCTGAGGTGGGTGATGGGCAGGACAGGGGTAGTTTAGGTCTGAGGTGGGTGATGGACAGGGCAGGGGTAGTTGGGGTCTGAGGTGGGTGATGGACAGGGCAGGGGTAATTGAGGTCTGAGGTGGGTGATGGGCCCTCCTCACAGCATTTTTCCCATCAGAGAGACAAATTCCCAGCTGACGGGGACCACAACCTGGACTCCCTACCCACTTTGGCCATGAGTGCGGGGACACTGGGAGCCTTGCAGGTGAGAACTGGTGGGCTGGGGCAAAGTGGGGGTGTAAGGTCTTGGAGAGGTAGGAGGAATGAGGGCAGTGGAGGACATGTCCTGAGTACCCCTGATGCCCCGTCTCTGTGTGCAGTTGCCAGGTGTGCTGACTCGGCTTCGTGTAGACCTGCTGTCTTACCTTCGTCACGTTCAGTGGCTTCGTCGAGCAGGTGGGCCCTCCCTGAAGACCCTGGAGCCAGAGCTGGGTACCTTACAGGCCCGGCTGGACCGGCTACTGCGTCGTCTGCAGCTCCTGGTATGTTCTAGCTCCAAGACCTTACACCCCTAATTCTGATCCCCATGACCCCAAGAACCTGGAGCCCAAGACCTAGAATCTTGACACCATAGTATCCCAGAGTGACTCTGGAAAGCGAGCCCCAAACTTTGCTCTGAGGATGACACATCCAACATTGATCGTGTGGCCATGAAACTTTGAATCTCATCTCCAAGACACCACACTCCATGCTTTTGTGTCTCCTCAAATCCTAGACCCCGAGAGTAGAGACTTCCAGATGCTATAATCCTTAATGAAACGATAGACCTTGGATCTGGAGAGCCTGGGACTCACTCAAGAATCTAAGTCTTCCCGTGAGAATTAGAAGCCTGAGCCCTAAACACCTAAAACTATGAATTTCCAATCTCAGAGAGCCCCAGATCCCAGACCCCAAGATTAAAGTCCTCTAACCAGCTAGACCTGAGACCTGTTCTCAAGAACAAACCTCAAGAAGATAGATGCTAGTTGGTAGTGGAGGTATATACCTGTAATCTCGGCGCTGGGGAGGGGGAGACAGGAAGATCCCTAAGGCTTGCTGGTGCACCCACACACATAGACTCCTAGCTCCAAGATAAGCCCCACTGTCCTGAGGGGACCTGGCAAGCAATTGGATCCCAGCCTCAACTCCACAGGCGTGAGGTTCCAAAGTTGGCTCATTTTAGGACAGCTGTGTGTGGGGGGGGTGGCCTGAGGATAACTTGGGTTCATCTATCTTTTCTTAAATTTGTTTGCAAGAAGAGAAAGAGAAAGTTTATGGGTGCATCAGGGCCTCCTGGCACTGCAAATGATGAACTCCACTTGTTTTATGTGAGCACTGGGGAATTGAACCCAGACAGCTGTCAAGCTTTGCAAGCAAGCCCACACTTTAATCACTGGATCATCTCTCCAGCCCTTTTTCTTTCTTCTTTCTTTCTTTCTTTCTATTTCTTTCTTCCTTTCTTCTTTCTTTCTTTTTCTCTATGCAGCCTCAGGCTGGCCTAGACCCTCCCACTCTACAAATGCTGGGATTAAAGGCATGAACCACCACACACATTTCCATTCCCACCTTTTTATTTATTTATTTATTTATTTATTTATTTATTTATTTATTTATTTATTTATTTTGTCTTTTTTTTTTTTGCGGCGCTGAGGACCGAACCCAGGGCCTTGTGCTTGCTAGGCAAGCGCTCATCCACTGAGCCAAATCCCCAACCCCCTTATTTATTTATTTATTTTGGTTTTTCGAGGTAGGGTCTTGCTCTAGTCCAGGCTGGCCTGGAATTCACTATGTAGTCTCAGGCTGGCCTCGAACTCACGGCAATCCTCCTACCTCTGCCTTCCAAGTGCTGGGATTAAAAGTGTGTGCCACCACGCCCGGCCCTGAGAAAACTTTTAAAACAAGATATCTTCTCGCAGGACAGCTGGTTTAGAAGCATGGGGAGGTGTGGGGTGGCAAAAAGAAAAAACCTTGGCAAGCAGACCTGCATATCAGGGTGCCTACAGTAAAGGAGCTTCGAGCCAGGTACCTCTGGTGTGGAAGAAACCACGCTGCAGGTCTTTCCCACATTGGGAACCCAAAACAATGAACAGAAGCAAAGTGTAATCCCTTGGCATCCTGCCCACCCCTGGCAGTTTTTAGGAAATGATCTAATGAAATAAATTTATGTTCATATTTAGAGGAAGGTTTGGAGAACTTTATTTATAAGAACAACTCTGCCAGGGGCAGAAGTAGACTGCTGAGCACTTCCTAATCTACTGATGTTACCACCCTTTCATTGCCAGCAAGGAGAGAATGAGAATGGGTTCTGTGGGGGAGCTTGGGGAAGCAAAGGAACCAGGAATGGAGACCCTGCTGCTTTGACAGGTCCCAGCAGGGCAGGGCAGTTCCCTGGGTATAATCAGGCCAGGGTGTGCAACAGTCTGCACCTTTTTTTTTTAAAGGCATATGCTTTTTATTTAAAAAAAAAAAACTTTTAGCTGGGCATGGTGGTGCACACCTTTAATCCCAGCACTTGAGAGGCAGAGATAAGAGAATCACTGTGAATTCAAGACCAGCCTGAGACTACAGAGTGAGTTCTGGACAGCCTGGGATAGAATGAAGAGACCTTACCTGGAAAAAACAAAAACAAAAACAATTTATTTATTTGCAGAGAGAGAGAGAGAGAGAGCGCTTCCTGCCACTGCATACCAGCTCCACGCACATGCGTGACTTTGTGCATCTGGCTTCATGTGAGCACTGGGGACTCGAACCCAGGCTTATAGGCTTTGCAAGCAAGCACTGTAACAGCTGAGCCATCTTCCAGCCCCAACTCTTTTTTTTTTCTTTTTGAAACAGGGTTTCAGGTAGTCCAGGCTGGCTTTGCTATTCAGCCTTGAACTCCCAATCCTCCTGCTTCTCAAGTGCCACCATGCCCAACTCAGGATGGCCACCTTTTGATGGCAGCCTCAATTTTCTGAACCCAAGACCCTGACGCGCCCCCAGCCCATACCAGCCCTCGATATCTCCTTCCACAAACCCTCCTCCTTATCTCCCTCCGCTGATGGTCACTCGCTAACAGCCCTCTACTCTCCTGACAGATGTCTCGTCTGGCCCTGCCCCCAGCACCCCCAGACCAGCCAGCGACCCCCCTGGGTCCCCCTGCCTCAGCCTGGGGAGGCATCCGGGCAGCTCATGCCATCCTAGGAGGATTGCACCTGACCTTGGACTGGGCTGTGCGGGGACTGATGCTTCTCAAGACGCGGCTGTGACCCGAGACCCAAAGCCACCCTCAACGTTGGGCCTCGAAGCCAGATGTTATTTATTTATTTATTTCGGTACTGGGGGCATGACAGTTAGGGCATGCCACCTCCCTGCCCCCACCAGACCTCCCCCAGCTTGACACAGTTCCTCCAGGACACCTGGGTGAGGGGGGGGCATATGTGCCTTATTTATACTTATTTATTTTAAGGAGTGGGGAGGGGTGGGAGGCAGGTGGATTTGTGAGTCCCCGAGGAGGAGGGAATGAAGATCTTGGATACTTGGCTTTCTAAGAAATCTCTTTTTCCACTATATTTTTGTGGTTCCTTCCTCTCTAGGCCTGGATTATTTATTAAACAATTACTTTTTATATTAGGATGGGAAAGGAGGGGAAAAGGAAGTCTGGGGTTTTGTACCAAAAAAAAAGTGAGAAACCTTTGTGAGACAGAGAAGGCGGATTTTAATTTGTCATACATATCCACTTGGGGGGGGGGATTTCTCTACAGGCTGGAGCCTAAGGTAAGGAAAAACAGATGTCCCAAGTTAGTAGAACAGTGGAGGGGAGATTGGTTGGTGGCTCAGAGAATTCTGGGACAGGAGCTGAGTCTTACCTGGTATCTGGCAGCACTTCATAAGTCCTCAATAAATATTTAAAGGAAGGTTTTAGAACATCACCCTGTAACTGAGAACACCCTCACAGTACAAAGCTGCACACTTAAGGCTGTTCATTTGGGCATCGTTCACAATGGAGAATCCGAAGCAACCTAAGTGTCCAACAGATGGGGAAATAAAACACAGCCCGTCCATGTAACGGAATACCAGCCAGTCGTGAAAAGGGGATGGACGTGCCGGGGGAAGAAGAAAGACCGCTTTAGACAGAAAGCTATCCTGTGATAAGACACAGCAGACGACAGAACCACTGTGTGACCCCAATTTGGTGTTGCTCTTCCTACATATATGGAGTTTTTTTTAACCCCAAAGGGAAAAACACCAAATGTTGACAAGGATAGTCTCAGGGTTGAAAATGAGAGGTGGGATGGTGGGTGACTTTCATTGTTTGCGCTTGTCTGTATTTTCCAAAATTTCTACCATGACTGTATTTTGCATGACACATTTAAAAATAATAATAATAAACACTATTTTTAGAATGTCAGAATACCAGCCTTTCCCCACCGCCACCACTATACACACCCCACAAGAAAGGAGGCCTTAGAAGGGAATGAGAAAAGACAGTCATTTAAACACCTGAGTCTCAGGCCCTGCTGGCTCTGACTTCTCAGTACATGGTTGACTTGGAGCCTTCAAAACGCTTTGCTTTGCTGGACGCACGCCTTTCATCCCAGCACTTGGGAGGCAGAGGTAGGAGAATTGAGTTTGAGGCCAGCCTGGGCTGAAGTGGGATCTACCTGGGTGGGGAAAGGGGGGATGCTTTGACCGATGAGGGGAACTGAGGTTCTTCGAATTTCTCTTGCTCAAGATCACACAGCTAGGGGGAGACAGAGATGTGATTCTGCTTTGGGTTGGAATTTTTTTGCTGTTGTGCTGGGACTGAACCCAAGGTCTTCCGCATGCTGGGCAAATGCACTACCTCTGAACCACACACACTCCCACTCCAACCAGCCTTGGTGTTTTTTTAAAATTTTATTTATTTGCAAGCAGAGGAGAGAGAGAGGGAGAGAGAGAGAGGGAGAGAGAATGGGCACACCAGGGCTTCTTGCTACTGCAAACAAACTCCAGATGCGTGTGCTACTTTTCGCCTCTGGCTTTATGTGGGTACTGGGGAATCAAACCCAAGTCTTTAGGCTTTCCAGGAAGTGCCCTAACCACTGAGTCATCTCTCCAGTACAGCCCATGGGTTTTTGAGACAAGATCTCCCTATGCATAGGCTGGTCTCGAACTCATGATCCTCCAGCTTTCACCTCCCCAGTGCTGTGGTGTTCCTCCCCTCCCCTCCCTTCCCCTCCCCTCTCTTCTCTTTCTTTCTGTTTTTCAAGGTAGTGTCTCACTCTAGCCCAGGTTGACCTGGAATTCACCATGGAGTCTCAGTGTGGCCTCAAACTCACAGAGATCCTCCTACCTCTGCCTCCCAAGTGCTGGGATTAAAGGCGTGTGCCACCACATCCAGCCTTTTTTATTTATTTTATTTTATTTTTGAGGGGGGGGTGGTTGGGGCAGGGTTTTGCTGTAGCCCAATTAGACCTGAATCTCTGTAGCTCAGGCTGGCCTTGAACTCACAATGACCCTCCTATCTCCACCTCCCAAAGTGCTGGGATTACAGGCATGAGCCACCAGCCTGGCAGGCATTCCTTTCTGTATAGCTCAGTGTTCAAAGACCGTTGAAGTGGGCCTGTACAAGTCAGCCATGGGGAAACTGAGGCTCAGCATGGGTTTGGGTCTTATCTAGGGTATAGAGAAGGGTCAATGGCAGATCTGGAGCTGTGATTCAAACCTTTGATTAATGATCCATTTATGGGAACCCAGAAAGTCCCCTTCTGGGGAACCTGTGTTGTCAGGAGCTTGGATCTGGGAAAGGTGGTGTTCACCCCTAGATGTGGGGTTCTGATTCATCCATCCCAGCCATCAAGTTTCCAGGCCACATCCCAGAAGGATGGGGGCCACTGGAGTGTTCCCGGGAAGGGGCCCCTCAGTGTCTGTCTGGTGAGGTCACAAAGCCCATACCAAAGGCTCCTCCCATAGGCCAGAGCTTCCACCACTTGTCGGACCATGACCACACCAGAGTCCCCTAGCCCTGGGGTAACTCCATACTATGGGACCAGCAAGCTCCAGGGATCTTCAAAGCTCAAGGGTCCAAGGCCGGTGGTGGGATTGGGTGGGGGACAGGGTTATATCTGGTTCCTGAATCTCTGAACCTGTTTCCCTCCCGCTGCTTGGACAATCCACCATGAAGAGGCTTTGGAAAATCCGGCATGCCCAGCCCCCCCAGGGTCCTCCTAAGTGGGTCCCAGTACTGGGGGAGCTGCAGAAGACACTCCAGAAGGGCGAGTACCTGCCCCTCCACCCGCTGCCCATGTTCGAGAGTAACTTTATTCAGGTCCCCAGCTCCCTGCACCCTGAGGAGGCTGAGAAACAGGAGAGGGATCCTTTGGGCTAGGGGTGGGGGGTAGAAGGCACTGGGATTTGGGGGCCTCTGTAATGGGTTTATAGTGGGGTCAGGCTGGGAGTGCTGGAGGTGTGTTGGAGAAAGGACTGGTCCCAGCCCTGCTCCCTGGCCACCCCAGGTGACAAGTCAAGGGGGTCCCGTGTTCCTGCACCACAGGACCAATAGGCTGACCATGGCTGTGGCCGCTTCCCTGCCCGGCTTGGTGCTGCCAGACATTCTGCTGATGGCTCAACCTCCCGAGAGCAGGCACTGCTCAGGCCTCACGTTGACCAGGTGCCTTACCCGCCCTATACCCCAGGCTACCCCAGCACAGCCTCTGGCTCTCGCTGCTCCAACTCCTCCCTCCCCCAGGATGATCCCGCTACACCTTGTCCAACTCTACGTCCACGACCTGCCCACCTGGCGCATCAAACTGCGTCTGATCACTGGCCGCTACTATTACCTGGAGCTGGATGCCCCACACCATGAGCTGGGCTTCCTTTTCGACCGTTGGATCCGTCTCATCAACCTGCTTCACGAACCAGCTCCGACTTGGGTGCCTAAGACTCTGCCTACACCCCCACTGGAAATGATGGTGGTACCTGCCTCCACCTGGCAACTCCAGGTGGGGTCCCAAGGTGGCAGATCTCAGGGGCAGCGGGGCCTAGAAGCCGCTGTCCAGATTTCACCAGGAACAGGGAACTCCGCAGCCCAAAGTCTAGGGCCCCCAGGAAAGGGACTGACGTCTTGGAGTGATCACTGGGTTTGGGGTGGGGTGGGTCTGACCTTATGATTGGTCCAAGTGAAGAAGGCTAGATGAGGGTGATAACAAGAGCAACAGAAATTAGCAAAAATGAGCTCGGAAGGTAGCGCGTGCTTGTAAAACCAACACTTGGAAGAGGCAGGAAGATAGCTGTAAGTTTGAGGCTAGCCTGTTCTGTAGAGCAAGACCTTATCTCAAACAACAAAAAGCCAGAAGTGGTGGCTCATAGCTGTAATCCTCAGCACTCAGGAGGCTGAGGCAGGGGAATTACAGACAATTCAAAGCCAGCCTTGGCTAGACAGGCCCCGTCTCGAAAACAAATGAAACTAGAGGCTGGGGAGATAGCTCAGTGGATAAGGTGCTTGCTTGCCTCAAACATGAGGGTCAGAATTTGATCCCATGAATGACAACCAGCACTGGGAAGGTGGAGACAGGCAGATCCCTGGAGATTCCTGGCCAGCCATTCTAGTCTCATCGGTGAGGTCCAGGCCAGTGAAAAAGAGGTGGACATCTATCTGAGCATGACATCTGAGGTTGTCTCCACCTGCATGCACACACGTGTACCTGCACACACTTGTGTACCTGCACCTATGTACATATACAAATACACATATGCACACATGCATGCATGCAAAAAAAAGGGGGGAAGGTAGGGAAAGGGAAAGAAGAGGGGAGGGAGGGAGGAAAGAGAAAAAACAAGCCAAAGGAGCCCCTGCAAATTCTCCTCTGTTTGTCCACAGGACCAGGCTCCCAGCAGACATTTAGGTGAGCTGTCCCTGACATTTCTTTGGCCTCCTCCTTCCTCGGTGTGTCAGGTTCCTCCCTTGAGACACAAACAGAACTCTAACCCTTGGGCTGCTCTCCTGGCTGGACTCTCATGTCCCTGGGATCTGTCCCCATGTCCTCTCTCACAAGGCCCCTGGCTCTCCTCTCTCTCTCTCTCTCTCTGCCTCTCTTCCCAGTTGAGGTCGCTGAGACCACATTTCCTTATACTTCACGGACTGCTCAGAAGCAAAGGAAGGCCAAGGTGAGACAGTCCGGGGAGACCCAAGGGGGTGAAGGGTCCTGGGATTGTCCTTCCTCTGACTGTCCCTTTCCTGTCTCCTGCCCAGGTCCTCAAGCGCAGATTCAAGTCAAGGGCCGTGGGTGACTCTCTGCCTCTCACGCAAGTGGAGCATCCTGATACGAAGAAGAAATCCACCAAGAAGTAAGCAAGGGATTTGACCACTGGTAGGGGTTGGGGGTTAAGGGGGGACCCTGGCTCAGATGCCACTACAGTCCCATGATACCGCTCCTGTAGGTCTCACCCAGATGCCTGTCCTGACAGATCTAATACTCAAATCCATGTTTCTGGTAAGGCCAATGGTCAGCCTCTGCCAGCCTTCATGGAACGGCTTGTGGATCTGATCCCTTTCCCAGCGGCTCAGACTGCTTTGTGCTCTGCAGATCAGGACAGTATCACCATCCGCACCATCTTCAGCATCATCTCCGGCACTGTCAAGCAGAATCTGTCCTCTCCAAAGGCCAGCTGTTAGATAAGGGGCGGGACCTGGACTCCAGGGTCTGAGGGAGGAGGGTTGGGGTTTGCACTCCTGGGTCTTGAGGAAGAAGGGCCGGGAGACAAGACTCCAAAGCCTTGAGTCTCCCCTGATCCTGACCATGACGCCCCTCCATCCATCTACAGGCTTGCATATCCCATTTGGAGGGAGCCACAGGCTGGGGAGGTTTGATGGAGACTCCTTCCTACTGTATCTTGAGTGACAGGCCTGAGTTCACCTTTCTGAGTTCCTACAATCACATGGACACCCTCAGGTGGCCTCAGAACTTTGAAGACCTCATGGATCCTGAATCCAGCACCTTGACCTCCATCCACCTGTCTCCCTACCCTCCTACAATGCACTCCTTTCCACCCTGTTCCTCTTTCCCCAGGTCCAGGGCTAAGCCCAGGAGCTCAAGGAAATACCTGGGGCCACTGCCCTCCAAGAAGGTCCCAACTACCCCGATGACATTAAGGAAAGCACCATTCATCTTGGACCAGTCCCATAAGGGACAGGATGCACCTACTTCATCTCGGAAGGCCCCAGCTGCCCAGAAAGCCTCAGCCATACCTGGCCTGTCTTGGAAAGCCCCACCTTTATTACCAGTTCCCCAGAAAACCCAAGGCATACCAGGTATCTCCTGGAAGACCCCAATTCTACTTGCCCCACCCCAGAAGACCCTACCCCGAATTCAGAAGTTCCCATGTACATCTTCTATGCCACACCCTACCCAAAAGAAAGAATATGTGGGCCCATGTACCGCATACCAGAAGTCTGTGACGTCACCTCTCCAACACCAGCAAGTAGCTGAATCACCCACCTCAAGGCCCCTCAAAGCCCCTGTCCATCCCTGCATGCTGCCAGCAGGAATTCCTGGAGGGGATATGCTTGGGAGAAACAAGTCTGAAGGGAAAGAGAAGACTCCTGTGATGTTGAGAGGTGTTCATGAGGCGAAAGTGACAGACACGAGGACCCAGACCAGGACGCTGCAGCTTCCCTCCACCACAGCCAAAAAGGAGTCCAAAGATGTCCTGATTAGCAAAAGCTTGGGAGTCACCCTGGAGGATTTGAAGAGCAGGAGGAAGCTGGAGGACAGGTCCCACAAAACAAAGAAGGAGATGACTGTAGATCAGCACGACAGGAAATCAAAGGAGGTGTTGCAGCAGAAAAGATGGGTCACGACCCAGGAGCTGGCCATTGAGGAGGTCCCCTGTCCAGAGTACAGCAGGCTCTTCTCTGTGGAAGGGCTCGCCCTTGCCAAATTGATGATCATGGCCAACTCCAAAGAGCAGCACCTGAAGCCACCTGTGGCCTCCTTGCCTTCCTGGTTCTCCGTGGCTTCCCAAGCCTCCACCACATCTATGACGACCAACTTGCCCTTAACCCCTGGCCAGATGAAACCAGTGGAGGTCAGGCAACAGCCAGAGTCTCACACATGGGTGAAGAATAAGGACACACAGCAATGGACAAAGAGGGAGCCATCCTGGGAACTAGTGGGGCCTCCCAAGGTGGCCCCCCACTCTATGCCTACCTCTGACAGCCCGAAGGTGGCCAACACCTCACAGGTTCCCATCCCCTTGCCTGCCACACCATGGGAGGACTTAGCGCAATCACACCATCCAGAATCCCCCATCTCCAAGTCTGAGGCCATGGCAAGGGTGCCCCAAAACCCCATGAAAAGATTTCCAGAAACCATGAGGTTACCCAACCAGGGACCTCTGGCCATGACAGGGTTGTCCTCAGAGATTCTCTTGCCCATACTCTTGGAACTGGAAAGCTTAAAGAACATGGCTGCCACAGCCAAGATGAAATTGGAAGAACTGGATGCCAACCGTTTTTCACCCAGGTATTTGGGGTTAGCAGCTAAGAGTCACTGTAGACTCCATGTTAGAAAAATGCATATTTGGATGGCTAGAGAGATAACTCGGTCAAGTGCTTGCAAGGGTCTTGGTTTGATTCCCCAGTATACCATGTTGAAGGCTGGGTTTGTAATACCAGTACTGGGGAGGTGGAGACAGGAGGATCCTTGGAGCTTGTTGGCCAGGCAGTCTTTCCTAATTGGTGAGCTCTATACCAGTGGGAGATTCTGTCTCAAAAAAAGGTGAGCTGGGCGTGGTGGTGCATGCCTTTAATCCCAGCACTTAGGAGGCAGAGGTAGGAGGATCACCACAAGTTCAAGGCCACCCTGAGACTACTACATACTGAATTCCAGGTCAGCCTGGGCTACAGCGAGACCCTACCTCGAAAAACCAAAAAAAAAAAAGGAATAAATAAAACATTAAAAAAAAAAAAAAAAGACCTGAAGGAATGAGAAAGGCAACTGTGGGGAGGGGAGTCCCTGCAGATGGGACAGCCATTGCAAGCTCCTGAGGTGGGAGCATGCATGCTGTATTGCCTGCCCACCCCACCCCACCCCCGAGTCCTAGGGGGGATTCTTGTTGTGGGAAATGCAGTCCCAGTAGCCTTTGGAGAACCTGTTACACAGGACTTACAGACAAGTTTAAGAACCATGGCTTTAGTCAGGGGTGATGGCAAATATCTTTAATCCCAGCACTAGGGAGGCACAGGTAGGAGGATCACCGTGAGATCAAGGCCAGCCCGAAGGACTGGAGGACCGGAGACAGAAGAATGGAAGGAAATGAGTTCTGTGGAAAGGGCTGTCTGTGTCCGGGGTGGAGAATGTAGAAGGGGCAAGCCAGGGTGGAAGCCAAGAGGGGGGCAGAGAGGAGAGACTGTCGAAAGTGCCCAGGTAGGAGGTGGTGGTGTTATACCCACGCAAGTCACAGAGCAACGACACACCATGACGGCCAAATTAAGAGTCCTTTCTTGCTTTCAGTTAAGGACTCTTGACCCCAAAGTAAGGTGGGATAGGGTTTATAAAACCAAAAACCGGGCTGGAGAGATGGCTTGGGCTGGAGAGATGGCTCAGCGGTTAAGGCACTTGCCTCCAGTGCCTAAGGCCCCTGGTTCAATTCCCCAGGACCCACATAGGCCAGACCCACAAGGTGGTGGCCCTGGTGTTCTCTCTCTCTCTCTCTCTCTCTCTCTCTCTCTCTCTCTCTCTCTCTCTCTCTCTGTATTTCTCTGGTTGAAAATGAATAAATAAAATATTTAAAAAATTAAATTAAATTAAAAAAAAAACCCAAAAACCACAATTACATCATGCCAGGTGCAGGTCAGATAAAAGAAATTACAGTGGAGTCCGCTGGGACAAAGTGGAGTTACTTGGGGCAGTTCAGTGGTGGCTTGGACAGGAGAGAGGAGGGAGGTGTTGAAGCCTCAGGCTCTACAAACTTTGAAGGGTTGCCTCACTTTGGCGTGTGATGTTTTCGGGGTGATGTTGAGGATGGCTGGGACGTTTGGATCCCAGATGTGGTCACAGGCAGCAGTTGGGGGGAGGGGGAGGGAGACAGTGAGTGGAGGAGGTTTCAAGGAAGAGACTGGAAATTGGGTTTTGTATATCTTCATTTTGAAATGTCCCGGGAAGCTATAGGTGTATGAGCCTGGAATTCAGGGAAAGCGATTTGGAAATTGTGGGAATAGAGGAGCAAGTGGGAATAAGAGGAGATATCGTGGACTGGAGATGTGGTCTCCCGTTCATTCACAAGGCCCAGGGCTCTGTTCCATCCTCAGCACCACAGAACTGGCAGAACTGGGTTGTGGGGGTATGTGCCCGGCACAGGTAAACCCAGCACTCTCAGAAGGCAGGAGGGTTAGAGCAGTTCAAGATCATCCTTCACCAACCAAGTTCCAAACTAGCCTGGTCTGCAGGAGACCTTGATTCAAAGGAGTGAAGTGATGGAGGGGAGGAACCCAGAAATCACCCTCCTTTCCCGCCATATACCGAGTACTCGGGTACCCACCTGTCTGGCTGTCCCCTGAAGCTTTCTCTGGTTTTCTTTCCCGGCAGCACACAGCATCCACAGCACCTTAAATAGCAGGCTTGACCTGTCTGAAAATTGTCCAGAGAAGCCCCGCGAGGTGTGGGGTGGCAGGTACCTCTGAGACCCAGGAGACATGGCCTTGGTCCCCGGAGAAGAGGTCTGAGGAGCCAAGAAATCACCCTCCCTTTCTCCCTTTTGCTCACCGCCCATCACCACCCCATAGTGCCGCGCACCTCGACTGGAGAGAGAAGTTCAGAAAAGACGGGGGATATGGGAGTAATGTCTCCCCTCTTCGGTAGAGATTAGAGCCATATATATATATCTATATGTTTATAGAGTGGGAGTGGGAGTGGGGCGGGGGAACCTGGGGAGAAACTAAACCTGGCAGAGATTAAAAGCCTGAGTTTGACACTCACAAAGTCCTGCTTCTGGGGTGTGTGTGCGCGTGTGTGCGCGTGTGTCTGTGTATGTGTGCGCGCACACACGCGTGCGCTCGCCCTCCCCAAAGGGAGCCTGTCTCCGCTGGACCCCTCCCCAGGGTCCCAGCAGAGACCCAGCCGCTCTCATTGGCTGGGACTCCCGGGGATCCAGCCAATCCTGCGCTGCACCCCCAGACTCGAGTGGGAGCCACGCGCACAGCTGGTCCAGCGACGCGCGCGCAGGTGTACCGCGCGTGGACACCGGCCGAGTAAGGTTTGTTTCGCGTGGGTTCCAGAGCCGGGGTGAGGTGGGTTGGGTCGCCCCTTAAAACACGGAGCCCCCCTTCACGCAGGATCTACCTCCTCCTCCTCCATCCAGATGTTGGATGTGGAAGCCCAGAAGCCCCCTGAGAGCAACTGGAAAACGCCACCCTTCGACCCACGCTTCCCCAACCAGAACCAGACCCGTAACTGCTACCAGAATTTTCTGGGTGAGACCCGTTGGAGGGGAGCTGGGCCAAGTGGGGGAAGGGAGGGATGGAGGAGGGGTCTGGAGCAGGGGGCGGGGCCTGGATCTTCACTGCAGGGTGAGGAGGCGTGGCCAGGGGTGAAGGGAGGTACGTGATCAGAAGGGGTTGGGGAAGGTCATGGAGAGAGGGGCATGGGGAGTGCTGGGGGGGAATCAATACAGAAAAGGGCGGGGCCTAAGACAAATGGGCGGGGCCTATATGAGGGACTGGTGCTGGTGAGGGGCCTGGAGTGAAGGGTCCTAGAGTGAAGAGACAGGATCCGAAGTGAGGGGGTGGGGTCTGGAGTGGAGTGTGGCCAAAACTGGGCGTAGTGGCTCACGCCTTTAATCCCAGCACTGGGGAGGCAGAGGCAGGAGAATGGCCGTGAGTTCGAGGCCACCCTGAGACTACATAGTGAACTCCAGGTCAGCCTGGACTAGAGCGAGACCCGACCTCGAACAACCAAACAAAAACAAAAACCCAAAAAGGAGCGTGGTTGGAAAGGGTGAACCAAGTCCTGGAAGGGCGGGGCCTACAGGAGAGGGGCGTGTCCTGTTCTGGACTGGGCGTGGCTTGTCTTCTGATCTCCGACCTTGGCGTTTTGCAGACTACCAACGATGTGTGAAGACCATGAGCCGCCGCGGGAAGAGCCCACAGCCCTGCGAGTACTATTTCCGCGTGTTCCACTCGCTGTGCCCCATCAGCTGGGTAAGAGGGCCGGTGCAGGGGCGCTGGGTGGAGAGGGTGGAGCGCTGGGGCTCTGGCTGAGCTGGCGCCGGGACCTTGCCTCCTCAGGTGCAGACTTGGAATGAGCAGATCGAAAAGGGGATTTTCCCGGGCAAAATCTGACTACCTGAATGGTGTGCCATGCATGATGATGCCTGGCATCATCTTCCAGAGACCCACCTCCACCCCCAGACTAGACTCTAAACCAAAATAAAGTTATGTGCATGCTAATGTTCTTTTCCCTTTATCTGTTCATTTATTGATTGTGATCTGGGTCTTATTCGATCCTGGCTCACAAGGAACTCACTCTGTAGCCCCAGGCTGGCCTTGAACTCTAGGCAAACCTCCTACCTCAGACTCCCCAGTGCTGAGATTAAAGAGGTGTGGCCACCACGCCAGGCTCTCCTTTTGTCTCTCTCTCTCTCTCTCTCT
>PVHP010043123.1:0-14603 GCA_004024765.1 Zapus hudsonius
GACCATTCTGGATTGCCTAGTTTCTATTTTTAGTAGCCTCCCTATCAGACATTCGCATAGTGCATCTTTTCTTGGGAGCCCAAGAGTATGGGATCCGGTGCATCTTGCCCTAAATCCCCATTTCCAATCAAAGGTTCCCCCTCACTGAGTGGAATATTTGGCCGAATTTAATGGCTGTTGATTGACTCCCCCAGGCCCACCTAGGTTGGGCAACACTATTGCACAAGTGGGCAATTCTTGACATGCTTGTCTGTGCCATAGAGCAATGAGTTTTGCACTCTCAGGCCATCTGTATGTGTAACTTGAAGATGCCTCCTGCTCTCTCAGAATATCTTTGGTCTGGTTCATCTGACAGCTGGTGCAACACTTTCTGGCGTTACCCATGCTGCCCATCTGGGAGCTGATTTTGTTTCTGGATTCAGCAGGGTCCCTTAGTGTTGCCATTCTAACTGGAGTAAGGTGAAATCTCATTGTAGTTTTGATTTGCATTTCCCTGATGCTTAAGGATGCTGAGCACTTTCTCAAGTGAGTAAAGGCCATTTGCGTTTCCTCCTCTGGGAATTCTCTGATGAGATCAGTGCCCCATTTTTAAGGGGGCAATTTGAGTTTTTGTTAGTTATTTTTTTGAGTTCAATATAAGTTATGGATATTAGGCCTATTTTTGAGTTATAGCTGGCAAACATCACCTCCCAGTTTGATGGTGGTCTATTGGATCTGAGTATGGTATGTTTGTCTGTACAGAAGCTTTTGAGCCTCATCAGGTCCCATTGGTTGAGTGATTGTTGCACTTCCTGGGCTACTGGAGATTTGCTCAGGAAGTTTTTCCCTACTCCTATCTCATGTAGAGTTCCTCCTATTTTTTATTCCAGGGTGTTCAGTGTTACATGACTTATATTGAGGTACCTGATCCATTTGGAGTTGATTTTAGTGCATGGTGAAAGGAGTGGGTCTATTTTCATTTTTATATGTGTTTATCCAATTTATCCAGCACCATTTATTAAAGATACTATCTTTAGCCCAGTGTACATTGTTGGCACTCTTGTCAATGATCAAGTAACTGAAGGTCCTTGCATTAAGAGCAGGGTTTTCAATTGTATTCCACTGGTCTGTCTTTTTATGCCAGCACCATGCTGTTTTAGATACTATAGCTTTGTAGTATGTTTTAAATTCAGGCATGGTGATACCTCCTGAGTATGTTTTTTACTTAGGTTACTTTTAGCTATCTGAGTCTTTTGCCCCTCCAAATAAATTTTAAGATTTTTTTTTTCTATGTCTGTAAAGAAAGAGGTTGGGACTTTTATTGGCATGGTGTTGAATTTGTAGATCACTTTTGGCAGGATTGCCATTTTTACTATATTGATTCTCTCTATCCATGAGCATGCAATATCTTTCTATCTAATAACATCCTCCTCTATTTCCTTCTGGAGTTTTTCAATATTTTTATTATATAAGTCCTTCACAACCTTGGTTAGTGATATTCCAAGGTATTTGATTGAGGGGGCTGAAAAAATGGGACAGTCTCTCTGATGTCTTTTTTTTTTGTATGGTTGTCTTCTGCATATAGAAATTCTACTGATTTTGAGTGTTAATTTTGTATCCTGCCACTTTGCTGAAAGCAATAATCACCTTCAAGAGTTTACTGATGCTAATTTTTGGGTCTGATATACATAGGATCATGTCATCTGCAAAGAAGGATAGTTTAATTTTTTCCTTTCCGATTTGTATCCCTTTTATGCTTTTCTCCTGTCTTATTGCTTGGGCTATGTCATAGTCAGCCACACGCCACTGGGATGAATCTTCAAACCAGGCACAATTTGGCAAGGAAAATATTTATTGAACAGATCCAGGGGAAGTTAAGGAAAAAGGCTGGCCCCGCTTTAACAGAAGTAAGCAGATAGAGAGAAAACCTACCACCAGAAGCAAGCAAGCAAGCACACTGTAATGCACTGTAATTCACAAAATGTAGGACTCCAGATCCAGTTCCAGCTTTTCTTTTGCATATCTATCCTTAGTAATTTACATCCAAATTAGAAAGGAATAGGCCCCAGGAAGCTAGGCCAAAGTGACATTTCCTCCACCCAGAAGCCTGGAGACAATTAATAATTTAAATAAACCCTTAATTATTTGGGGGGACATTATTCAAACTACCACAATCCACCCCTGGCCCCCAAAAGAATTATAATTAACTATATTATGTTTAGTCCAACTTTAATACTGTTTCAAAGTCCCAAGTCTTATCTGAAAGCTAAGATTGTCTTTTAACTTAAAATTTTGTAAAATCAAAACAAGTTACAAACTTTTAACATATAATGGCACAGAACAAACATTTCCAACTGCTATGAGGCATAACAAGGAAAGAATGGGCCAACGCAAACTCAACAAGCATCAGCAAACATCCACATCTGCAGTTTAAGTCCCAACAGCACAACCAGTGACAGTGACAAGTCTCTGGATTTTTTCAGTTTTGTCCCTCCTGCTTAGCAGAGTAGCTGGGAAAACTTCCATCCTGAGCCAACAGTGCTCAATGATAGCCCTTGTATAGTCCTGGTATGTCCAAGTCTTCGCATCTCCACTGCAAACCACGGTCAACCTTTCAATGGCTTCACTTGCCAATCAGGGACTCCACGCACTCTTCCGAATACCGCATCTCAGCAGTGGCTCCTGGAACTCTGTGCACTTCACGAACCACTCCATGCATGTATTCCTCATGCTTCCTAAAGCAATACCAGGTATGCAGGACACAGCCAGGTTGTTAATTCACGGACAAAATAAATGTGACGTTGAAGAGCCGATTCCTTTCTTTAAGCTATTTCCTTTCCAAAGAGTTTGCAAAGTCTATCTTTCGGTCCTTCCTGGGTGGAAACACCTCAGGCAGCTCTCCATTGTTTTAATGTAGAGCAGTTGGGCCATAATCAAAAGTCAGTCTCTAGGCCAGTAAATTAAACTTGCTTTGAGGTTTCCCTAACTTCAAATCTTAATCTCAGTCCCATATCTGTAGCCAAACACACAGTCCATTTCTTAAATTCAGCCTTGGTCAAACTCTCTGGGCATGGAGAATAGGACGCATCCACCCCTTTGCCCAGGCACACACTTTAAGTTTTCTGCAGTCTCTCCTTCCCCTTAGAAAATTCACAAGCAAAGCCTCAAAATGCAATTTTCTCTGCACTGAGCATTTCCAAATTCTCACCAGAATAGTCAATAAAACTTAGCTTACTACTCTGGACAGTTGCAAGTACCAAGTCCATGTCCATTCCTCTGGCACACAAGTTCCAGAAGATCAAAATCCATATGGTCAGATTCATCTCAGCAAATCACTCCACACTCTGGTACCAAATATGTTGTAGTCAGCCACACACCGCTGGGAAAAATCTTCAAACCAGGCACAGTTTGGCAAGGAAAATATTTATTGAACAGATCCAGGGGAAGTTAAGGAAAAAAGCTGGCCCCACTTTAACAGAAAGAAAGAGAGAAAACCCACCACCAGAAGCAAGTAAGCAAGCACACTGTTACACACTGTAATTCACAAAATGCAGGACTCCAGACCCTGTTCTGGCTCTTCTTTTGTATATCTATCCCTAGTATTTTACATCCAAATTAGAAAGGACTAGTCCCCAAGAAGCTAGTCTAAAGTGACATTTCCTCCAACCAGAAGCCTGTAGATAATTAATAATGTTAATAAACCCTTAATTCTTTTGGGGGACAGTATTCAAATTACCAAGGCTAGAACTTAAAGCACTATGTTAAAGAGCAGTAATGACAGTGGACAACCTTGTATTTTTCCTAATTTAAGTGGGAAATCCTGAGTCATTACCCATTGAGAATGATTTGCATTTTAGGTGTTTTCTATATTGTCTTTATTATGTTGAGATGTATTCTTTCCAGGGCTTTGAACATGAAGTGGTGTTGAATTTTGTCAAAGGCCTTCTCAGCATCTATTGAGATGACCATATGGTTTTTGTGGTTGAGTCTGTTAAAGTGGTATATTACATTTCTCAACTTGCGTATGTTGAATCATCCCTGCATCTCTGGGATGAAGCCGACTAAGTCATGGTGAATACTATTTTTGATGTCGATTTGTATATGGTTTACTAGGATTTTGTTCAGTATTTTTGCATCTAACTTCATTAGGAATATGGCTCTGTAGTTATCTTCTTGTATCTTGCCTGGTTTGGTTTTTAGGACATAAAAGGAGTATGAAAGCCTTCCCTCTTTTTCTATGCTTCTAATAAGCTTCAGAAAGAGTGGTTTCAGTTCTATGATGAAGGTTTGGTAGAATTTGGCTGATAAACCATGCAGTCCTGGGCTTTTCCTTTGGGGAAGTTTCTTGATTACATTATCAATTTCTGTGGTTGTGATAGGTTTATTTAGAGACATAGTCTGCTCTCTGGGCTAAGCTTTGGTAGTTGGTAGGTGTCCAAGAATTCATCAATTTCTATCATGTCCTCTAATTTTGTGGAATAGAGAGGTTTTGGAACTATGACCGGGTGATACATCTGATCTCGTCGGGGTCTGTTGTGACCTCTCCCTTGTCATTTCTCATTTTGTTGATTTGGGCCTTCTCTGTTCTTTATTTGATTAGATTGGCAGGGCTTTGTCAATCTTATTAACTTTTTCAAAGGACCAAATTTTTGATTTATCTATGTTTTATTTATTTTCTTCGTTTCCAATTAATTAAAGGCTACTAATTTTTGTGTATTAATTTTGTATCCTGCCACTTTGCATTAATCAACTTCAAGAGTTTACTGATAATATTCTTTGGGTCTGATATATATATATAGGATCATGTCATCTGCAAAGAGGGATAGTTTAATTTCTTCCTTTCCGATTTGCATCCATTTTTTTATCTTATTGCTGGGGCTAGAACTTCAAGCACTATGTTGAAGAGCAGTGGTGAGAGTGGAAACCCCTATCTTATTCCAGAATTGGGTGGGAACTCCTTGAGTTGTTCAACGATGAGAATGATTTGTGCTTTAGGAGTTTTGTATATTGCCTTTATTATGTTGAGGTATAGGCTGTCTATGCGTATTCTTTCCAGGGCTTTGAACATGAAGTGGTGTTGAATTTTGTCAAAGGCCTTCTCAGCATCTATTGAGGTGACCATTTGGTTTTTGTGATTGAGCTGATTAATGTGGTGGATTACTTTTATGGACTTGCATTTGTTGAACCACCCCTGCATTCCTGGGAAGAAGCCAACTTGGTCAGGGTGGATAATATTTTTGATGTAGCGTTGTATCCATTTTGCCAGGAATTTGTTTAGGATTTTTTCATCTAAGTTCATCATAGATATAGGTCTATAGTTCTCCTTTCTTGTGGCATCCTTGCTGGTTTGGGAATTAGAGCAGTGCTAGGTTCACAGAAGGAGTTTGGAAGCCTTCCCTCTTTTTCTATGCTTCTCACAAGCTTCAGAAAGAGTAGTTTCAGTTCTGTGATAAAGGTTTGGTAGAATTCAACTGAGAAGCCATCTGGTCCTGGTCTTTTCCTTTTGGGAAGGTTTTTGATTACATTTCCAATCTCTGTGGATGTGATAGGTTTATTTAGTGATTTTTATCTACTCTGGGCTAGGGTTTATAGTTGATAGGTGTCCAAAAACTTGTTCATTTCTTCCAGGTTCCCTAATTTTGTGGTTAGAGGTTTTGGAAGTATGATCTGGTGATACTTCCAATCTCTTGGAGTCCTGTTGTGACCTCACCCTTGTCATTTCTGATTTTGTTGATTTGGGCTGTCATGGTTTGATCCAGGTGTCCCCCACAAACAAATGAATGTGTTCTGGGTAATCGATCCTCAGCTGATGGCAGTTTGTAATTTACAACCTCAATGGAACTGTGTTGTTACAGGTGGGCTTATGGAGTCTATAAGCCTGCTTTCCCATGCCAGTATTTGGCACACCTTCCTGCAGCTGTTTCCAGTGCTGTGTCAGAGGTGATGTCAATCCCTCTGCTCATTCCATCATTTTCCTTACCAGGATGGAGTCTTCCTTCTGGTCCATAAGCCAATTAAACCCATTCCTCTACAAGCCGCTTTTGTTTTGGTTCTTTCTGCGCAGCAACTAGAAAGCTGACCTTAACAGAATGTGGGGTTATCTGTTGCTGCTAGAACCCTGATCTTGTGGCTTTTGTCTTTGGAAGTGATCTACAGGAGGAATATGGGAGGATTTGGAATCTCATTCTAAAAGACACCTTTTGTGCTGGGAGTACAGCCTCATGGACCATTCTGGTCAGAATTGAAAAACCTAAATGCAGTAAGAACTATGGACTGTGAAGTTTGGCTTACAAGGGGTTAAAGAACTTTATCAGGACTGTGCCAGAAGCAGTTTGTGTAACAGGCTTGCTGTGTTCTCCCTGCCTGTATCCTCGGAACCTGTGCAGGGTTGTTTTATGTAAGATGGACTGGTGTGAGCAGATGGAGATAGCACAGAAAGAAAGACCTTTGGGTCGAAACTGCGGCCCGTTCACCTGCAATTGTTTGAGAGATAACAACCATTGAGATTGGGCTGGCTGGTCTCCATTGGAACAACAGTAAGCATGCAGTTTCTTTGGAGGCAGGGGCCAGAATGCTCTGTTCTCCCTTGGATTAATAAGTTGGTAGGCCACCTGATTCTGTGAAGTATAACAAATAGAAGAAGAGAGGGTCATTGGATTTGCAACACAGTTTTGTTTTTGAAAAATGGCCATTGGCATGTGAAGCAGGTGTGCTAGGTTGCCTGCATGGAGCCAATTGGAGCCATGAGGATGAACTGTGTGTTGCAATGGAGACCCAGTGAATTCCATGACTATGAATGGGTGCCAAGGCGAGCTGCCAGCACCGGATGAAGTTTTCATGGACTGTGAGTAGCCGAGCTGGAGGGGCGGAATTGAATCTCCAAGAGACTTGTTATTGGTTAGAATCATTGAACTTGGAGTAAGAGATTGATGGAGCCCTGCTTGTTTTAAATCTTGTACTGGTTCAATTTGTTTTTGCTGTGCCTCGTGTTTTGCAGTGTGAATGTTCTGTGCCATTACCCATTTATTTTTGGTCTTATGGCTCAGTTGAAAGCTGTGGGGACTTTAAGAGTTGTGCTAAATACATTGTATTTACATCCTGTATGATTATTGGTTGTGGGGGCCAGAGGTGGACTGTCATGGTTTGATCCAGGTGCCCTCCACAAACAAATGAATGTGTTCTGGGTAATCAATCCTCAGCTGAGGGCAGTTTGGTTCCCTCAATGGAGCTGTGTTGTTGGGGGCGGGATTTGGGGGTTATAAGCCAGCTTCCCCTTGCCAGTGTTTGGCACACCTTCCTGCCGCTATTTGCAGTGCTGTGGCAGAGGTGATGTCCACCCCTCTGATCATGCAATCGTTTTCCCTGCCAGGATGGAGTCTCCCCTCAAGTCCATAAGCCTAATAAACCCATTCCTCCACAAGCCGCTTTTGTTTGGGTTCTTTCTGTGCAGCAACTGGTAAGCTGACCACAACATGGGCTTTCTCAGTTCTTCGTTTAATTAGATTGGTTTGGGAGTTGTTATTAACTTTTTCAAAGAGCCAACTCTTTGATTTATCTATTTTTAAATCATTTTTCTTTATTTCTAACTCATTAATCTCAGCTCTGATCTTAATTATATCCTTTTGTCTTGAGCTCCTAGGGTTGGATTTTTCCATCTGTTCCAATGACCTTAGGTGGGTGGTAAGGTGGTTGATTTGAGACCTCTCTGTGTTTGTTATGAAGGCATTTAGCACAATGTATTTCCCACTTAGGACTGCCTTTATTGTGTCCCAAAAGTTCTGATAAGATGTGTTATTATCATTTATTACTAGGAAATTCTAAATTTCCTATTTTATTAATTGTTTGACCCAATCATTTTTTAGAAGCAATTCATTCAGGCACCAGTACTTTGTGTATTTTCTTAATCCTGTTCCTTTGTTAATTTCTACCTTTAATGCATTATGGTCTGCTCTGATGAAGGGGATTACGTCAATCTTCCTAAATTTGTTGAGGGATGATTTATGACCTAGTATGTGGTCAATTTTAGAGAAGGTTCCATGCTCTGCTGAGAAGGATGTATATTCTGTGTCTTTGGGGTGGAACGTTCTGTAAATATCTATTATCCCCAGCTGGTCAATGGTGTTATTGAGCTCCATTATGTCCCTGCTTATCTTCTGTTTGTTTGATCTGTCTTAAGATGATAGAGGTGTATTAGAGTCTCCTACTATGATGGAATTAGAATCTATTTCTGTTTTGTTTTTGAGTAAGGTTTTATTTATGAACTGTGTTGCACCTGCATTTGATGTGTATGTGTTAATGATAGTGATATCAACTTGAGGGATCATTCCCTTGATGAGTAAGAAGTGACCATCATTATCCTTTTTAACTGATTTTGGTGTAAAGTCTATTTTGTCAGAAACTAATGTAACTTTACCCGCTTGGTTTTTACTTCCCCATGCCTGATAAACTTTTTTTCATCCTTTTACCCTGAGGAGATTGCTGTCTTTACAGGTAAGGTGCATTTCTTGAAGGCAGCAGATGGAAGGGTCCATTTTTCTTATCCATCCTGCTAGTCTGTCTTTTTATAGGAAAGTTAAGTCCACTAATATTCAGAGTTATAACTGAGGTTTGCTTTAAGACCTGACATGTTGGAAGGTTTATGGGGGTTGATATCTGTGCTGCTATTATTAATACACTGATTGTGATCGTCGTGCATTATTTCTATTAGGGCTCTTCTGTGTGGACTATCTCCTTAGCATCTTCTGTAATTTTGGCTTTGTGTTCAAATAATCATATAACTCGTTTATTTCATGGAACATTTTCAATTCTCCATCTATTATGAGGGTTAGTAGACTAATTGAAAGCCACACTTCATTTGGCCTTGAAGAGCATTATTCCAAACCCTTCTGGCTTTCATTGTTTCTAATGAGAAGTCTGAGGTAAGTCTGATGTGTTTACCTTTATAGGTGATGAGTTTCCTTTCTCTTATAGCTTTGAGTATTTTCTCTTTACTTTCTATGTTTGGCATATTACAATATGACTTGGAGAATTCCTCCTCAGGTCCTGTCTGGTTGGAGTCCTCTGGGCCCCTTGAATGTTGACTGGGCTTTCGCTTGTAAGATATGGCAAGTTTTCTTGAATAATTCTGTTGAAAATATTTCCTATGCCCCTGGCCTGGGATTCTTCTATCTCTGAAATCGCCATGATTCTAATATTGGGCCTCTTTATGGTATCCCATAGATCCCTCATATTTTGTTCACATAATTTCTTGAATTTATTGAAACTTATGAAATCCTTATCAATTCCTTCTGTCCTCGAGGTTCAAGAATCTGTCCTCCAGGTTGTCAACTCTGGGACTGATTAATTCAAAGGAGGTTTTTAACAATTCCTTTTAATTTTTGGTTTCTGCTATACTTTTGTTTATAGTCTCGAATTCTTTGGTGAGTCCTAATTTCTAGTCTAGTTTTGTTTTTTCCTAAGGATTCCTGAAAGTCAATTTTAAGTTTTCTTAAGTCCTCATCAAACTTTATCAATTGATTGTCTAGCTCCTCCTGTAGCTGGTTCACCTTCACTTCACTTAATGTGTTTTTGAAGTCATTCATATTTCTCTCCATTAAATTCAGTCTGATATCTATGCTTGTGTTGGTGAGCTTCATCTCATTTATGTCTTTCTTTTTTCATAGTTTCCATATTAGCTATTGACTGCTTCATGTTTGCATTGCAGTTGTGGTCAGGAGTTATATTATTCTCTCTTTGGGATTTTAGTTTTGTTATCTCCACTTCTTTGTCACTTTCCTGTTCATTGTGGAACTAGGGTCCTGGGTTGGGGAGTTCCAGCTTTAATTTCTGGGTTTTTTTCCTTTGGTTTCGGTCCATATCGGGGTAGGAGAGTAGTTTTTTTGGTTTGTTTGTTTGTTTGTTTGTTTTGGTTTGTATTCAAATAGATTTGTTGGGTAAGCAATGCATGCTCTGTGTGCTAATAAGGTTTGGGATATCATTGTAACTACAGATATGTTAGTTGCTGTGGTTACGAAGTGCCAGTCTTTCCAGGTAGGTATCTGATATGTGGAATATTATAGAGGTCAGAGTTCTTTTCAATCTGTGGACTGCTGTGTCTTGTTACTGAGACTCAGGGGTGTTCAGGGTTTATCTACTTGCTCCTGTTTCCCCTCAGAGTCCCTGCTGGTTGGGTTGTAGAGATCCCCCTATTATCCCCTAGCAGGTGCTGGCAAGTTGGAGACAGTGATCTATTGGTATCTCACTAGTGCTGGATCCAGGCCTCCTGGGGAGTGCTGTTTGGCATGCCCTACCCCCAACAGCAATCATCAGCTTTGAATTTATATTTATATATATATATTTTTTTTTTCTATTTTATTTATTTATTCATTTTCAAGCAGAGAGAGAGAGAGAGAGAGAATGCACCAGGGCCACCACCTTGTGGGTCTGGCATATGTGGGTCCTGGGGAATTGAACCCAGGGCTTTAGGCACTGGAGGCAAGTGCCTTAACCGCTGAGCCATCTCTCCAGCCCTGAATTTTAACAAAGATCTTTCCTGACCAAGATGTCCTGCCACGAGACAGGGTCAGATCTTTACCTGACTTGATCCCCCTGTACTGATTGCTTAGTCTTACAGCCACCACATAGTCCCTGTCCCACACCGGGTTGCAGCAGTAGACACAGCCCCAGTGCTGCCACTCAAGAGCCCAGTAATTATTCACCAGTCAGCAGCCAGCAGATCTGGATTGCTACCTCCCAACTAGGAGCAGAGTCTCTAAACTCTCCTTGGCCCATTTCATGGTGGGCCCATCCTGCTTCCACACATCGCTCCCTCCTCTCCCCCTCTGATATTCCACACCCCTCCCCAGCACCCTTCCCCAGATGTATACTTGTTTTGACCACTGGGAAGAAGCTCTCAACCACTCACTTTTCCTCTGTTCCTTTGTCCCACGCTGCTGAAACTGCTGGAGTCTGGCATGGGCACGATGAATGTGCTGCTGGTGGTATGTTCCCTGCTGTCTCCGTGTAGCATTCCCTGGCAGGTCACTGGGATGTCTCCTTGGTTCCTGGAGAGCTCTCCTGCTACTTTGCTGCACCCAAGTCCTGACTACTACGAGGTTCTCAGCTCCGGTGTGAGCTGCTGGCTCCTCAAAATACTGGAGTGGCTGGAAACCAGCCCACCTGGGCCATCAGTGCCAGATACACTAGTCTCTCTTGAGCCTCTGCTATGGTTATCTGTAGCTTATTTCTGATAAAAGAATGAATTCCACTGTCTCCCAATTACTTTTCCTACCCTACTTGCTCTAGCATTCCTCTACCTGCGCCATCTTAACCCTTTGGAAGCAGTTAATATGTTTGTATAAATTTCTTATTCATTTATTTAACTCACCCTTATTTATTCAGAGTGGGGGCTTCCACTAATTATGAGAGGCTGTTTCCATGGGCTTACAGTGTTTATCCATATTTTGCAGTTTTTAAATGTGAAGTTCATTTATATTCCTGTTTAACTTTTCTTTGCCTTATTTTTTCTGGCCATTGTAAATAGAATTATCTTCTTAATTTATTTTCTTAATAAGTCACTTTTATCACATTTAAAAACTACCATTTTTATAAATTGATTTTGTACCCTGCATCTTTATTTTTTAATTTATGTATTTATTTGAGAAACGGAGAGAGAATATATATACCATGGCCTCTTATGGGTTTATTAGAACGTTTATCTCTGTTTCTCTGATTTTCAACATCATATATTGAATGCACCTTTTAAAACTACATTGTCAGTAATTTTAAAATCAGTAATTCTCTGAAATTAGTTGAAGAATAAAAGTAATTAATATCTATTATGACTATGAATATATTCATACTGTCTACACCCCTTTGATTAGATTTTTCGTACTACTTTCTTGCATATTGGAGTCTTTGCCTTTTTGTTATTTTGGAATTAATTTTTATTCTTCTTCTGGTTGTCTGTATATTATAATTTTTGCCTCACAAATGCCTGTTCTGTAAAAAAAAAACAAAATTGTGACTTAGTACCTCTATCCTTTAACTTAATAAACACTGTAAAGTGTCTGGATCTTTTCACACATTTTCCAGTGTGGGAGACAATAATAGAATTTTGCTGTTTTCTTCAACTGTTAAATCTATAAATTTTGCGTGTAATTTCTGCTTAATATAGTAATATTTTTCTTTCATTTACCTTTCATATTCTTACACTCCCCCCTTTGGTAGACAAATATATGTACATTATTTCATTTACTGTGACATGTTTTTCTTGGGTTCCCTGGCTATCCTTTTTCTAGATTTCTTCCCTAATACTATTAAGAGAAGAGACACAAGGGATCATATGTCTCAAAAAAATTCATAAAAACATGTCTAATTATGGAAATTTTTCCTTGTTTTCATTTTATCTACTGTTGTATGTGGTGTAAATGGACTTTTAATCCAAAATTTTATCTCCAAACTTTTTTGTGTAAATTCCATTAATCATTCTTGTTTCTTTGTCTCTTGACTTTTCACTCATTCTGGGACTCCTTTTATCTTAAAACCAATCACCTGTAACTCTAATTTTTTCTCAAATGAAATTATCTTGTGCAAAAATAAAATTTCCATAATCTTATTTCCAAGTCTTTGTTTTGTTGGTCAATCTTATAGTGAATTTCCAAGAGCCCTTTCTGTTCCTTGATTATTTCTTATTTACAGCATCGTATTTTGTTTTGTTTCATTTCTTATGGATGCAGTTTGTCGAGATTTGTTGCTTTTTATTCTATAAGTGTTCTCCATTTCCTCAATGGTTGATTTTGTCCTAATTCTTCAATTTTTTACTTATCTGATAACTATCAATAATCTGAGGATTCAATGTCTAAATAGACATAATAAACAGAGTAAGAGAAGAGCTATGGTTTCTCTATTTGTGAGCAGATTATAAAGCTGGTTTCCTTTGGATGAGTAGTATGTACATGATTGCCATTATGTTTAAAACCCCAATTATTTTCAAAATGCTTATGTCTCTGAAGGAAAGCATTGTCTCTTGTTCTTTGGAAAGGATGCCTCATTTTTCCTTTTATTATTTAAGAGGGCTTCAATTAAGGGTTACTTGTATCTTGAGCACTCTTTTTTTGAAATGGAAAAGAAATTTAATGATACTTTTTGTTGAAATGTTTAAAAGAATTTTCACATTTGATATTTGATAGCATATGTAATAGCCTTCTATTTTAGAATAGCATTACATTCATAAATATATATGAAAAATTTATATATTATATGAGCTAATCTTGTGACTGTGTCCCCGTTTCCCTACTCTCTGTCCCCTATCCACTGGGGTACTTCCTTGGTACGCATTCTGAATCTGTCTGTAGGATAGCGGGTATGAACTGCATGAGAAATAGCCAGTTTTTGTTTGTTTGTTTGTTTGTTTGTTTGTTTGTTTGTTTTTCCTTCCCCCATTTGTATTGTTGCTGAGGAGGGCAATGTCTCTGGGTATTCTCCCCCACCATGGCTCTTAAACCTTTCTGCTCCCTCTTGCACTCAGTTCCCTGAGTCATAGTGGGTGAGTTTTGAGTCTGCTTTGTTGTTGAAATCTTAAGTATCTCTGGATCTTTGCCCTGGATTGTGATGGGTATCCTTGGTGTCTGTCTCCATTGACCTTTCATGGGTTATCAGTCTTGTTGTGGAGATTGGTCTCCTGTTTGCCTCATTACTTTCTCATAGGTTTCATTTGGGCCTGATGTGAAGGCTTGGTGTGGTTTGCCTCCTGCCAGGATGTCAACCATCATCCAATGTCTTGTTGGTGGATGTTGCAGTCATCTTTCTAGTTGCTGCGCAGGAAGAACCCAAACAAAAGCGGCTTGTAGAGGAATGGGTTTATTTGGCTTACAGACTCAAGGGGAGACTCCATCCTGGCAGGGAAAACGATGGCATGAGCAGAGGGCTGGACATCACCTCTGCCACAGCACTGCAAACAGCGGCAGGAAGGTGTGCCAAACTCTGGCAAGGGGAAGCTGGCTTATAACCCCATAATCCCGCCCCTGACAACACAGCTTCATCAAGGTTGTAAAACCCAAACTGCCATCAGCTGAGGATTGATCTATCAGAACACATTCATTTGTTTGTGGGGGACACTGGATCAAACCATGAAAGTGGAATTCAGTTGTCCCTGTCTCTCTCACTGCCTTCTGAAAAATGCAAACAGAATCTCCATTCAGAAAGTGAGATCAATATAGGCTAAATGAGACATCATTGCTGTTTTGGCTAGCTCCTAATGTGTGTATCCTGTCTGTAGCTCTCTGGTAGTGGGAATTCCCCCTAGGATCCTGAGGTGTTGGTCCCCATAGGATTATACAATGGATCCCAATTCCAGTTAAGGGTTCCTTGTCACTAAGGGGATGTCTTAGCCAATCATTAAGCTGTTGATTACCCTCCTCGGTTTAGTGCCACTATTGCACAGATGAGCATTTCTTGACTTAACTCGTCTCTTCTATACAGCCTTGTATTCAGTGTTCTTGTGACAACTGTCTATATTGTATAGCAGTGGTCTCTTCTTTCTCCAAATATCATTGACCAATTCTGTGGTGAGAAAAATGGACAACCTTATCTTCTGACTTTCAGTTATTTTAGTCTCACATGACTCGGCTAGAATCCATTGTATT
>PVHP010043124.1:0-14656 GCA_004024765.1 Zapus hudsonius
CAACACACTTGGGCCAGGAAGACCGGGATGAGTACTAAGATATACAGGATCCCTTGCCACAAGGACTAATACAGACAGCCCACGGAGGAGGATATACAACTGATCAGGGATGGGGAGGGGGGGAATTCGGGAATTCGGGATAACAACGCATGGTTTGCCCACTAAATAATGTAACACATTATGGACAATAAATATATATTAAAAAAAAAAATTTGGAGAGTTATCAGTAGTAATTTGGCAGCCCAACTATTGACCCAAGTTTTAGTGAAAAGAAGGCTAAATAATAGGGTAGGATCTGAGCCAGTGTGTAGTGGGAATGATGGAGGGAAGATAAAAGACAAGAAGGAAAGAGGAAAGAGAAAAGGGTGGGAAGGGGAGAGGGAAAGAAAGGAAGGAAGGAAAGAAGAAGGGAAGGACATAGAGATGGAAGGCTCTGGTTGTTCACTGGATAGAGAACAAGAGAGATTTCCCCCTCCTGTGTCTGCCTGTGGAGACATGTTGAGCACAGTTAAGTCATTTCCTGAACTGTCACCTTGCCTTTCGCTCTCAGTCCTTTGATTCCAAGTCATCTCTTACTAATTCATAAAAAGTATTTGCTCCTCAGGGATTCTCGGGGATGAAACATCAAAGACAGGGAGCACCGTGCACCCCAAGGCTGCAGATCTTACAGAGTCCCACAGCCCATGAGAGCTGTCTACAAAGGAGTCCGTGTGGACACCGAGTGTCCCCTCCCTCATTTGTAGCCAGAGTCACATGGGCCTCAGAGTGCCAGTCTGCACACATTCCTCCTTTCTTTATTAACTCTGCTGGCCCCCATTTCTAGCACTCTTATTGTAGCAAAATGAGCATGAGCTCACTGCCCCCCTCCCCTATATTCATTGTTACATTCTGCAGGCCACAGATGGCCAGTCACATAGCATGAAGTGAGAAACTACCAGAGCTTTGAAGTTTAGTGAGACAAAAGAAGTAATTTCTTAGAATGTGACAAGGAAGTTAGGAAAAGTCCAGGCCAGAGACTACCTGGGGAGGATTATCTGAACTTCTCCGGAACCCATTGTAAATGTGTGAGTTGCTAGGTGCTTGTAATTTACATGCCTAAATGTCAAGTACATATCTCTGTATCCTACTATAAAATCTCTTTGTAACTGGGGATCAGGGCCAATGCTTCATTTATGCTTGGACCCCCGGCCCGGGTGTAAATTAATCTCCCCTCTCCTCTTGCTGCACAGGCTTTGTCTGTTTGTTATTGGATAGTTCTACAACACTCTCCTTTCTTGTTCTTTTTTCTTTTGCCAGTGAGGGGATTGAACCCAGGCTCTGCCATGCTAGGCAAGCACTCTGTCCCTGAGCCACCTCTCCAGCCTCATTGGAATTTTTTTGTACAGTCTGCCATTACACTCACGCTCTCTCCCTTGCTTTCCATTTGAATTTATGCTTCTGACTTTTGACTTCCACCCCAAAGTCCTTAACCAATTTCATGAAAAATATCAATAACAAATATTAAAAATATCCTTTCTCAGTTCTGATTTATAACACCAGGAAAAGCAATCATATAGACTATACAAAGCATTACAACGTTTCACCCAGGCCAAAAGAGATTATGATGGATAATTTGTCTAATAGGTAGTCTTAGTGACTTGGGGATCTTAAAAGATGACAGTCTGGGAAACACACTGATAATAGAAGTGTCTATGTCCAAGGGGAACGCTGAAGGGTGGGGAGAGACCCCTGAGCAGATCTACTAGGTGTGAGGTGGAGGACACAACTCCCTGGGAGAATGGGACAAAGCCAGTGGCAGGGACATAAGCACAGCAGTTTTCTGGGATCACAAATGAGCCACAGTTATAGGACACCATGCTAGCATCTATTCTATAGGAAGCAAGCACACACACACACACACACACATACACACATTGGAAAATCACAAGATATGATATGTTAACATTTCTCAACAGCTTGATTTCTTTCTCACAAAATATTCAGATTATAAGCAGTAAAAGACATATATATATATTCCTCTTCTCCCTTAGGATTGTACTCTTAGTAAACCAATGACTAATATTTCACTTTTAAATATTACGATACTCTATTTGAAAAGTAGTAATGTCTTTCTATTTAAAATTATCAAATAATACATCTTCGAGCTAAAGAATATATCCAATTAAATGATATGAATACAACTCAATTTATATTCCTAGTCACATTTCATGAAGTTGCCCCTTTATGCTGTATGGGCGCCCACTAGCTCTGTGTTTAGTAGTGAGACTGTGTTATGGGACTCTGACCTCTGGGAATGCCATAACTGTAAGGGTTTTGAACTTAGAGCAACTGTGACTACCCACAAGAGGCTCTGGTAGATCGTGCCCACTAACACTCCTTCATGGAAGAGCAGGGGCTCACAAGCAGTGTTCAATATACATGAGATCCCACTGTCCCCTGAGAATACAGATATGTTGTTTATAATGGTGAGGTCCCACTGTCCCCTGAGAATACAGATAGATTGTTTAGAATGGCTGAATGGGAAACAGTTCTTTGGTCATGTAGCAGCCTGTAAATTGCCCAGGGAACACCTCACCCATGCTCCTATCAGCAAACCCGATGAAACTCATTGGGTTACCAAGCTAGAACTGGGTGGAATTGTTTCTTTCATCTGTCCTTGGTGCCCTGTCTGGCATGAGTAGGTGTTTGTTCATGTCTCCCCAGGAAAGTCATACAACAGACTGATTCTAAAGAGGACCTGGGGAGGTTCGTGTTCTATTCTCGTAGCTTTCACGTGTACAGCGACAGCACCCTTTGTGACATGGCTTGAAGGTGCCAGTCCAGGGCACACAAGCACCTCCAGTCCCAGGATTACCTGACTTCTCACCACCCTAGGTGACGCCGCCTTTAAAGGGACTTCATCTTGTCTTTCTTCCAGCCTTCAGGTTGTGTGTTTTGTCTCAGTTCTACACAGGAGAAAAGTCTGAGTTTCCTTTATGACTTAAAATTGCTTCTTATTTCTAAGGCAGATAAGTACATGTTGGTCTTTGAACTAAGCACCGGGTATGAGCTAAATCACCCAGTGCTTAGCACACGAGAGACATGTGTTTTTTTTTTAGATATTTTTATTGTCCAAAATTAGATACATTGTATTAGTAAATATTATGTTGGTATCCCCTATTCCCTTCTCCCTGTCCCTAATCCACTGGTATCCTCCTCAGTGGGCATACTGGATCAATCCATGGGGTAGGAGGTTACCCCACCACCACTTGGGGTTGTTGCTGAGGGGGCCATGTCTCTGGATATTCTCCCCCACCATGACTCTTACAATCTTTCTGCCCCCTCTTCTGCTCATTTCCCTGAGTCATGGTGGGTGCTATTTAAGGCTGCTTTATTGTTGAGATCTTAAGGGTCTCTGTACTTCTGCTTTAGGTCGTGTTGAAAATCGTTGGTGTCTGTGGCTGACTTATCCTGGGTTGACTGTTTAGCATTGCTGATAGATCTCTTGCTAGCCCATCACTCTCACAAGGATTTAATTTGGGGGGCTACATGATAAGCCTGGAGGGAAAGAGAAGGGCACAGGGTTACCTGGTCACCAGAGGGGCCTCGAGACGTGGTTTTATCATTGCTATTTTATGAGGAAATAGTGGACTTGGAAAGAGTAGATAACTCATCCACTATACTATAGGAAGAAAATGTAGAGCAAGTGTTAAAACCCAGATGTGTGGGACACCAAAGCCCTTGCTCTGAACTATTACCTTCCACTACCCTGGTCACATTCAGTCATTCTGTTGAAGCATTTGATAACATGCTAAATGGTAATAACTCAAGGGGTGATGAACTTTTGAAAAGCTTCACTAAGAAATAATGATTATTAAAACTTAAATCTAGAGCAAATTATGTTTTATAGTAATTGACCAGGTCTGTTACCCCAATGAATCATTCTCACCACCTCCCAATACAGAAGGTTCTTCTATATTAAAATAGGGAATGAGGCTCAGTAGCCTGATGAGAGGTGAACAGCTCAAGAAATCCTCTAGGCCAGTCTGCCCAAGACACAGCATCTGTTCAGTGCCTAATGTCACCAATGACACACATCCCCCAGAACATGGATTCCATTTGGGGGAGGGCGAGGAGGATCACAAGCACCACACAGACACCCAACATCTCTCTGCTACGCCAACTCTCCCTTTCTTTCCCCAAAGCTGGCCACATTCCTCTCCACGAGCTGACCTCAATCATTCTATCTGCTTCTTCAGCCTGTGTGTCAACACACCAGAACCTATTCCCTTTTCTATAGAATAATTGATTCTACTTAAAGCAAAATATTGAATACAAGGTTGTTCTTTCTATTTTTTTTTCAGGAAAGGGTTATGGAGAGAAGGAGGGGATGTTGTATCAAAAGTCAGACTTAAGATGTGAGATTCAGTGTATACTGGCTTCTCACTGCCTGTACATCTTTAGGGATATCATCCAAGAGCACTCGGCCACATCTCAATGATAACAAACTTACAGGCAATCAGCCAGAATGTGAGGGTTTGTCTAGCTTCCATGCTAGGTTTTTGGTGAAGCTCCCAGTGTTCTTTGATAATATTTGCACATTTCAACTGTTTTGATCATGACCTTAGGATCCACATCGGAAGGGCAGAGTTTCTCCTGGGTGATGACCTACTTCAGAGCCTTTAGTGTCCAGTGGTTAAAAATAATTCACTCAGCTCCACAGATTGTTGTGAAACATTTGGCAGGACGCGATGTGGTGACTTGACTGACTGTGGTTAGCCCATTGCACAGGATGCTTGTTGAGTTGCTAGGAAACAATCTTTCCTAAATCATATTCTAAAAATGATGACGCTATGTCAACTCGGTTCTTAATGGTCTTGTCTTCCTACAATGGTTTTCAAAGACAATCACCCTTCTGCAGTGTCCCCAACTCATACCCCCATATCCTCAGTAAGCATGTTCTCTCTCTCTCATTCTCTCTCTCTCATTCTCTCTCTCATTCTCTCTCTCATTCTCTCTCTCATTCTCTCTCTCATTCTCTCTCTTTCTCTCTCTCTCCTCTCTCTGTCTTTTCTGTTCTCTTTTATTCTCTCCTTCCCTCCCATTCCTTCTCTTCCATCTCTGGCTCTCTCCTGCCCTACATCTATTTTTCTGTTTCATTCCTTTCCACTCTCTGCTTTACTCTTTGGAAAAGTGCCCAGGGCTCAATCTCAATGTCTACTTATCTGATGTTAAACACGAGTTTTATTGTGTCTTTGGGGCTAATATAGCTGCTTGATAGGATTGGAATCTATTCAGCCTGAAGAATATCACTTCTGGGATTATGTTGAACCTTGAAATGAGTTAATAAAAACCACCACACCATAGAGGTCCATGCAGAACTCCTAGATTCAGACAGCACTTTCAGTTCCCCACCTCCTTCCCCATCCTGCCTCACCATAGCCTGTGACAGTGGATGGGGTAGACTGAAGGAGGGGGAATGACAAGTAGAATCTTGGTAAATAGCCACAGATAGGAGACGGGGGAGTAAGAGAAGGCAATGCCAATCCAATTCTCTTGATGCACACCATCAAATATCCTAATGTGCTTCCCATTAGGTCTGCCCTGATGCCACCTAACTAGATGTATAAGGACTAGCCAGTCATTCCTGTATTCTTATATGAGAGGGACCCTAAGCCAGCATGAGTGTCGTTCATTTACTAAGCATTCCTGTGTTCAAGGAGTCCTTGGGTGCGGCAACCATTCTATAGCTTACAGAAGAAAGGGGGTTTGTCAATGCAGGGAGCCCCTTTCAAGAACAGCTTCTTTCCTGGCGTGGTGGCACGTGTCATTAATCCAAACACTCAGGAAGAGGTAGGGGGATCACCATGAGTTCAGGCCACCCTGAGACTACATAGGGAATTCCATGTCAGCCTGGACTAGAACGAGACCCTACCTCAAAAACCCCAACACAAACAAACAAACAACAAAAATAACAGCTTCTTCTCTCCCTTTGGGTTTGAATAGAGATTTTACTTTTCAAAAAATATTTTCTTTATTTGTTTAAGAGTGAGAGAGAAAAAGCAGATAGAAAGAGAGAAAGGATGGGGCAGGGCCTCTAGCCACTGCAAATCAACTCCAAACACAGGCAGCACCTTATACATCTGGCATCACATGGGTACCAGGGAATCAAATTCGGGTCCTTAGGCGTTGCAGGCAAGCACCTTAACTGTTGAGTCATCTCTCCAGCCCGAGGTTTTTTTTTTAATCAGGTATCATATTACAGGGTATAAATCTCTAAGATAAGGGAAAATAAATGCATATGTATACATGTCAGAAACAGCGTCTTTTTAAAAAAATATTTTATTCATTCATTTTCAAGCAGAGAGATACAAAATGAGAGAGAGAGAGAGAGAGAGAGAGAGAGAGAGCACCAGGGCCACCACCTTGTGGGTCTGGCTTATGTGGGTCCTGGGGAATTGAACCCAGGGCCTTAGGCACTGGAGGCAAGTGCCTTAACCGCTGAGCCATCTCACCAATCCAGAAACAGCACCTTTTAAAGGAGAGCATAAGAAAGAAAACTTGTCCCATCTATTTATGAGATGCCTCCTCCTACCTATCTGCCTTCAGTCTTCCATGCCTACATCTGCTTTTCACTAAAGTCCATGCAACTCCTCTGGTGGGTGGGGGGATGGGGTGACAGACATTGGTGGTGGGAGGTGGTAAACAAGGAAAGCATGGGCCACTGTTGGTAAGAGACATCTGCCTCCATGTGGATCGCATGAAGACAGGAAGGGGTTATTCTGAGATGTGAGTGAAGAAAGAGTACACCTCGTCCCAGGAAACACAATCCCCCACAGTGTCTAGTGGGCTTGCTTACAGACAGGTGCTCTGGGTATTGAATGAATTTCCCAGACTTCCTGAGAGGTCACTAGCAAACTTTTCTATTTCCCAATACAGGTCCCCCTGCAAAGCAAATTAATTCTTCTAAGTTACCTAGGAAAAGTATGGCTCAGATTTTGGAGTTAACATAAAGCTCTCCTTTCCCTTCCTTTGCTTTATCTGTATTTTCCTGAAGCTCTGTGTGTGTGTGTGTGTGTGTGTGTGTGTGTGTGTGTGTGTGTGTGTGTGTGTTGTAAAGAGGGTCATTGAATTCTAAAGAAATTCTTTACTGTATTCACTGTTGGAATCTGAGATGTAGCCCAGGCGGGCCTTGAACTAATGATCCTCGTGCCTCTGTCCCCTGAATGATTACAGTGATTACAGTTGGTACAGCACCATACCAGACTGCACGCTGGCTTCCTGAAGGGGAAATATATTGACAGGAATGGGAACAGAATCAAAGTCAACACAAACTGCTCCAATTTACTAAACTACAGAACAAATTGGCTCCAAAACACACCTATTTTTATAGAGCTACAGACCACAGAAAAGCATGTTTCGTTTCCTTTCCAACGATGTTTTCAATTAGTTGTGACTTGAAACTTTGAAAATATTGTAGACATGGATGTGTGATTTTTAGCCACATTGAGCTGTGCACAATATAAGTATTTTGTTTCCTTACAACAAAACGAAAAAATGTTCACAAGAACATTGAGAATCATGTAGCTCAATTCAGTGGTTTTTTTTTTTTTTTCAGTCACGTTTGGTTTGAACTCAATTTGAACAATTTACCCTTGCTACTCTGTGGTCAGATTTATTTGATTTATAATCTCAAAGAGACACCAAGAAGGAAGTTGGATTAACTATCCCCATATTCCCAGCTTCCAAACTGGGTGGTCCATATCTCATCTAGTCTCAGTACCCATGCAAGCCCTGCCCTCAGGTGCAGTGAGAGTTGCTGAAACAGCTAGCTCTGGGCTCAAGTAAGAGACCCTGGCTCCCTGCAGAGAATGATGGAATGAACAAGGGACCCACAGCCACAGCCATTCAATCAACACAGGATAAGCCAGTGGGACAGAAACCAACGATTTTTGACACAAAGACCCCTAAGCTCACAACAATAAAGCAGCCCTAATACTCATCCACCACAACTCAGGGAACTATGCGGAAGAGGGGGCGGAAAGATTGTAAGAGCCGTGGTGGGGGAGATTATCCAGAGGCATGGCCAGAGAACCTGGCTGAATACTAGGCTATCCATGGTCCCCTGTCACAAGGACTGATCCAGACTACCCATGGAGGAGGATATCCAGATGATTGGGGATGGGGGAGGTGGGACATCAGGGAATTGGGGATAACAACTCACTGTTTGTCCACTAAATAATGTAACTCATTATGGACAATAAAAAATAAATAAATAAAATTAAAAAAAATAAAAATAAAGTGGAGAGCGCCTGATGTCAACCTCTGGCCTCTACATGCACACACGCAAAGGCCCCTGCACACACAGGTGAGTCCACATGTTTATATACACATACACACATGTAGAAAAAGGAGATATATGAATGCCATGATGATATTAACTTATTAAATTTTGCCAGTTCCTAAAACATAGTCATTAAATCCCTGGGCTCTGGTAAGCAAATCTATACATTTGCTAAAAGTATGAAACCAGACCAATGAAATGCTTCGAACTTAAGCTGATCCGAAGTCATTGTTACCCAAAGTGAAATCATTCTCTACCCCAAGTCGAGGATCTAGTTGGAGGAGAATAGATGGACCACATTTCTCATGTCTTTGCTAGCATATTGAACCCCTCAACACTCTCTGCATCCTCTGCCCCCTGTCTGTACCCCGGCCCCCAGATTTCCTAACACCCCTGGCTGTTCTATTAAACATGGAGCCCCCATCACCTCCTTGGCAGCCATCCCCCTGCCTCCAGTGTTTCTGAACTGTCCCCCCCTCACACCCCTCTGGCTGGGCTTTTTTCTCTTGTCTGCTCCTAACACAACTCACATATTCTTACTCAGCACAAATGAATTAATTTGTTTAGTCTTACAGTATAATTCCTTAAGGAGGTCAGCCTGCCCTTCATTTTACCGTTTTCCCATCAGCTCTCTGTCTCATCATTCCCGGGACTCATGCCTGGCCAGTCAGAGGAAATGCTTCTTAAATGCATGTTGGTTGAGTAAAGGCTTGGTCTCATCTCAGGTTTTTCCTAATGAGTATGAATCAACTGGAAGTTTCCAGTTAATCCTTTTATTATCTGTTCCATATGCCTCACCTGTTGATGTCAGGTTAATTTTATTGCCATATTTATTCATGAAAGTTCTATAACTCACTGCAGCACTGATGTGGATTTTCCTTTATGATTAAGAATATAATTCATTTAAGGTAGCTGATGGGTAGATGGGGAATCATCACACTATCTTAATAATCTTAAACAAATTTAAATGTGATGATTACACATGGTAACATCATTAGTAAAGGTCAAAGAAAGGAAAATTTAAGCTTCATCCTTATGCTGAGAACCCAAACTGATCTGTTACAATTTTTTTTCCCATTTTGCTTCATTCAAAGAAGCTTGCACATCTCATGACAGGATCTCAGCTTTATGCCTGCAGTCGGTTGGTAGGGTTATATGGGCCACAGCTTCCTCGCTGTATTCTGAAAAATACAAACACAATCTCCATCAGAGAATGAGGTCAGTATCCGTTAACAAATATACAACTATCTGGATTACTTAGCTTCTATTTTTAAAAGCCTCCCCAGCAGTCAATCGCATAGTGCATCTTTTCTTGGTAGCCCAAGAGTATGTGATCCGTTGCATATCACCCTGAATCCCAGGTTCCAATCAAGGGTTCCCCCTCACTGAGTGGAATATTTGGCCGAATTTAATAGCTGCTGATACAGACAGCCCACGGAGGAGAATATCCAGCTGACTGGGAATGGGGAAGGGGGGCAACGGGGAATTGGGGATAACAACTCATGGTTGGCCCACTAAACAATGTAACGCATTATGAACAATAAAGAAAAAAAAACAAAGAAGCTTGCACATATAATCTTTATATAATAACAGTCATTTCTGTAGATGTGAAGGCAAAGCCATCCTTCCTTCCTTTCTTTCAGTTAATGTGAAGCCATGAAAGCTCGTGATCACCAGAACAGTGATGTCCATGATGGTGAGGATGATGATGGGCTGTCATTTACAGACCCTCCAACTTTGGACCAGTGCTGTATATAGTCTATTTAATTCCCCAAGCAAACTTAGGCTCGTGAGGCAGAAACCATGCGTAAAGTCATACAGCTAATAACAGTCCTTACTGTGCATGTTGGTATATCCATGTAGCCCAATCACAATCAGAGCTTCTCTCCTAGGGAAAACCCAGCTTTTTACCAAGGATCTGAGGCTGGACTTGGCATCCCAAGTCTCTAGGGCCTTACTGACTCTACAGGCAGACTAACTGCTTCTGCAAACATCGTTCAGACCCAATCAGAAATGAACACAGCAATAGGTAGTTTGGACAGTTTAAAGAAAGATTCCAATTCACAATTTATGAAATGCATTGGTAACGGACTCTATGAATCTTTAAAAACATTTTTGAGATAGGGTCTCACTCTAACCCAGGCTGACCTGGAACTCACTTTGTAGCCCAGGCTGGCCTCCACCTCACCCTACTAAATCTCAGAGAAACCTATTCTTTACTCAACTGAATGTGATCTCTCCTTTTAAGTTTTTTTTTATTTTTTACTTTTTAAAACATTCATCACTGTTTCCTAAAAGGCCACACTAATTTATAACTTCTTAAAAGGAGACTTGGATCTTTAGTAAAGCTCTGTGCTTTGGTTTAAGGATTTGATATAGAATCTCCTTGCTCTTAAATTCATGACCTTGTTTTCCAAAATAAACAATGTATGGCATGCTGATTTGGTCCTTGATTAATCTCCTGACTTGTAATCAAAGTTCTTTTAAAAGTTATTTATTTACTTATGTATTTTTCAGTGATGGGGATCCAATCCAGGGTCTTGTGCATGTTAGGCATGGCTCTCCAACTGGGCTTCATCCCCAGCACAAAGCCCTTTTTTCTTTTGCCTTTCTTCCAGGGCCACATTCACCAAGAAGGGTGCTTTGGTGAGTGGATGAGGCCCCATGAAGCAGGGCTGTAGCATCCATCCCTGCTTGCTCACTTCATGGAGGACAAAAAGGAGTGTTGCCAATGCTCTTGTTCCATTGTTCTGTCTGGTTATTTCCAGGTTCTTGCCATCTTACTCCAAGACTTGAAGAGGGACTGGAGAGGTTTCTCAGTGGTTAAAGGTACTTGCTTGCAAAGCCTGCTGGTCTGGATTCAATTCTTTAGTACCTACCACATAAAACCACATGCAAAAAGTGGCCCATGTTTTCTGGAGTTCATTTGCAGTGGCAAGAGGCCCAGGCACACCCATATTCTCTCCAAGTAAATAAATAAATAAATGCTTTTAAAGAAAGTTACACATGAATAATTCAGCAGGAAGAGACTATATCAAGGGCAAAATGATAGTGAAGGCTTGAATCCATTGCCAAAGAGGCAGCAGGCACTCCAGTGGAGAGTAAGCGAGGACACCAGGAAGTGGTCCAGGGCTTCTCTTGATAGGATTTTTTCTTTTTGCTCTGTAGAAACACTGTTTATTCAAATGACAGGCAGGAAGCAGTGTCAGCAGGAGGGATGGGATAGCCAGGCAGGGGCTGACTGATCAGCACTGCTCTCTTATGATCCCCACAATCCTCCTTTGACAGTAACCAAGATGTTGGTATTGTTACAGAAATTCCCTGTGACAAAGAGACAAAACCGTGATAGCAATTGGAGTTCATTTATTCTTACGAATTTAGGAATTTATGCTGGTGGGCCAAGCGTAGGGGTTTTTTAGTAGGGTACAGAGATGTGTATGTGACATTAGACATGCAAATTAGCAAAGCACAAGGAAGTGGATGCCTACACCTAACAACTTACACATTTATAATGGGTTCCTGAGGAGTTCAGGTAAAGCTCTCATTTTCTCCCCATATCTTCCTTATCACAGTTAAAGCAGTTGCTCCTTTGCCTCAGTGAACTTCAAAGCTCTGGTAGTTTCTCACATCATGCCATGTGACTGGCCATCTGTGGCCTGTAGAATGTAACAATGAATGGGGGGGCAGTAAGCTCAAAAAAAAAAGTAAGCTTTAATGTTTTTTTTAAAACATATATGTACTTTTTTCTGGTGCTTTTTTTTTTTCAATTCCACACCCCAGTACCCTAACAGCAGTTAGGGTTATTTCTTCAGAGGGGGGATTGTGACAGTTTCAGGCAAGCTCCATAGACACTCTCCCCTTGAGTGGGAGGTGTCTAGCTAGAGCTCAAACCCAGGTGCAAAAACTGATTGGTCAGGTATAGACCAATCAGCTGTCTCTCTGACTTACCTGGGGGAACTTTTAAAAAGCTTACCTAGGACAAAGGCCAGTCTTTCTTTTCCACATGGTGTCCTAGAAGGAGGACGTCATTTTCCAGGTAAGGCCCCTCACCCCAGCCCTTAGGCTCAGAATTCTTTTTCCACATAAACCTTTCCCTCTCATCATAGGGCCCTCTGATACCTTTTCTTCTGCTTGTTTGGATGAGCAGCATATTTATTAAAATCTCTCCCATATATTCTCCCCACATTGGTGGCTGCAGAATTCTGTAACTCCCCATGTTCCCTTAAAGTCTCCCACTATACCTTAATATCTTGTTGTCTATGATTTTAATTCTTTAACTTTGTAGACAAGAATTCAGGTACTCCTTAAATTTTGAGGTGCATTGGAATTTTTGCTGGGCATTATCTAAATTCTAACCCCCAGCTCAGTCCTTACAGGGAGAATACAAACTCTCTTCCTCCTCCTCCTCCTCTTTCTCCTTCTCCCCATCCTCCTTCTCCTCCCCCTCGTCCCCACTCTCCCCAAATGGCCAGTGCAGGTCTGGAGTGGGAGAACTGCTACTTGACATACTCTGAGCTCAAATTCACAAGGCCATCCAACCTGTCATCCATTCGGGCTGAACACTAAAGAAAATGACATTTCATGCTACTTTATGGACAGAAAAGGTGGGCAGGGAGTGAGGCAGTGCTTTGGGCCTCTCTCAAAGCCTCAAAGGTATCCAAAGTCCAAGGAGCAGGCCCCCTGTCCATCCATCTCATCCAGGAGTGGGGCCACTTTGCCAGCAATGGACACGAGGGTGCTTTCAATCATGGGACTGGGAGAGGGGTGAGGTGTCAGCTGCTGCTTCTGTATCCACCTTTCTGCTTCCTTCTCCTGCAGCCACTGCTCTGCTCTTGATAGGATTTTTAGGGGAGGATGGACCCATTATTAGGGGTGTAATTTAGATAGAACTCTGGATTGATTGAAAGGGTTGGGTCTCTACTAAGCATGTTTCTTTCCATGATCTGATTTTAACCACATGTATGCCAAGTTATGCATAGGCATAAGTTGGTAAAAAGGGGTTTCTCCCCTAAAAGTTCACTTAGAGGACATAGCTTGCTTTACTGTGTAAGCATCCTAATACCAGGTGAGGCTGGATGGCTGCTTGCAGTTCTGATTCCAGATCTCTCTGAAAGTGTAATTCAATGAGTACTGGTCACAAAGAATAGTCACTAGGAGGAGAAAACTAGCTCCTTAGGGGGAAAGATGTGTGTGTGTACAGCTCAGTACAGTCTGCCAGGCACATTGTTTAAAAGAAGGGTGTGTTCATTGCTCCAACCAAGCAGTGTCCCAGGTGGCTGAAATAGACCTTATGCTTGCCTGCCCTTATGCTTGCCTGCCGCAGGAGGGCAAAGGACCTACGGGACCAGGGTCAGCCCAGAGGAACAGGAACTTCCTGGGAGAAAACAAGATAGCAAAATGAATGTCTTTCCAGATGTAACCTTTTGTGAAGGTAAAGTTGAACTTTGGGGGTGATTTTTTAGAATGCTGGACAGTAAGAATGAAGTGTGACAGTTTCAGGCAAGCTCCATAGACCTCTTCCCTTGAGTGGGAGTTGTCTAGCTCAAACCTAGGTGATAAAACTGATTGGTCAGGTATGAACCAACCAGCTCTCTCTCTGCTCACCTGGGGCAGGAAATACTGAACAGATAATTCTGTCTCTTCTTCCCACATGGCATCCTAGTAGGAGGACTTCTAAATTTCCAGGCCTTAGAAAAGGTAAGGCTTTCCCCTCACTCCAGCCTAATGGCTGGGGTGAGGGGGCTCAAGATCTTCCCACATGAGCCTTTTTCCTCATGATGGGAGCCCTCTGTTATCTTTCCTTCTTTGGCTTGTTTAGCTAAATAGCATAGATCTTGTTAAAACCTCTCCCAGGTGTTAGTGTTCTCTCTGCACTGGAGGCTGGAGATCTCTGTAACTTCCCATTCTCTTTTAAATAAAGTCTCCCACTATACCTTAACTTCTGGCGGTCTATGATTTTAATTCTTTAACTTTGTCGACAAGAATTCGGGTACTCCTTAAATTTCGAGGTGCATTGGAATTTTGCTGGGTGTTATCTAAATTCTACCCCCCAGCTCCACCTGCTACAGAAGATTCTATGCTTTCTTAGCATTGCACCATTCATGGGGATTCTATGATAAACTGGAGTCATAGAACATCAGAGGACAGAGGGATGAGGTGGCCTTCCTAAGCACAGTGCCAGCCCTGTCACATTGGGATAGTTGGAGTTCAGTACCATTTATCTGTATTTCTGGCCAAGAGTATCCCCTGGTGGGTTAGAGCATCAGAGACTCTCTCAGAACCCACTGGACTCCATTCATCAAACAGGGGATACAAGGGAGAAGAAACTCCTAT